>BQKZ01005180.1:22888-43111 GCA_036244855.1 Temnopleurus reevesii | reverse complement strand
TATTATTATTTGAGCTCTCATGAATAGATAAGTTCAGCCTTCCGTAGGAACTACAAACACTACAGGTTCAGAGTTTATTTCATACTTTCAATCAAAGACAGTATTACACATTTGCTTGCCAGTAAATAGGTTTTTATTTACAACATAATATTTCATTGAAACACAAATGAAATTCTGGTGAACTTGCTAAAAAATAGCTCTTTATCTGCTCTCAAATACATCCTATTCTGCTGAAAAATGTTGAACAAGAGTCGCAACTTGGACTTTCTTTTGTTTAAATGAAGCTATCGTGAATGATTGAATGAAGTTTTCCCCTTTGTTCCCATTCCTTTGTCCCTTCTGCCGAGCTATAACTTTTTCTTTAAAGAAACCTCATTATCTAAAGAACTAGATGAATCCTCGACTACGCACAGTCAAAATTTATGCCTCCGCCATCTCGCGATCAAAAAAGATATTTCTGCTTATTCCATGCCATCAGAAATCGGAAGTACCTTGGTTGATTTTACCAATTTCAGGCATTGTGACCATTGACCCCGTGAACCCATAATCTCATCAGTTCTTCCCCACATGCTAATACATAAGTGAGCCAAGTTTGAAAGAAATTGGTTCAATTTTCTAAAGTTATAGCAATAATGATTTTTTTTTGTCCTGTGATCTTTGCCCCCTGAACCCAAAATCTAGTCATTTTATTCTCCCGTGCTTATACATTATTGAGCTAGGTTTAGCAGATATTAGCTCACACATTCTGAAGTTATCACAGCAACAAGCTATTTTGGGTGAATTTTTACAAGTTTTTTGCCCTGTGACCTTTGCCCTTTGACCCCTGAACCCAAAATCTGATCAGTTCATCCTCACATGCTTATATCTACTTGAGCAAAGTTTGGTCAAAATCCGTCAAACAGATCTGAAGTATCACGGTAACAAGTTTCGGACGGACGCATGGACACACATGCACGTACGGATAGACTGACAGACAACTAAAAAACATAATGCCTCCGGCACCACCTTGCAGTGGCGGAGGCGTTAAAATGAAGATTTATCCGAGCAATCTAACAAACAGAAAAATTGCCTTATCATAGCCAGGGTACAATACAACTGAGCACAATATGAGGATAAGATAGAGAATGAGGTGTCATCATTCTTTTTGTCCAGTCATATTGCACTTCTGCATATTTTACTACACAAAAAAAATAACAAACAACATTATCAATTATCTTTGTCATGCTAGACAAATGTCAAACAACCTATATATTGATTGAGAACATATACATAGGGAAATAAGAAAACAAAGGTACTTTTTAGAACCTTAAATGAACAAATTAAACCAACAATCATACATATTTTTGTAACAGACAGACAGAGAGAAAAGAATATGATTAGTACAGATCTCTGCTAGAATATTGATCAGGCAAGATAAAAGTCAGAAATTTAACAAATATCTGACCCACTTCCAGTTACGGGCGTTTGTACATTTGTGATCATTTTGCCAGGATTTGAATTGAAAAATCATGTTTGTTTTACACCTTATTTTAATTTCCTGACATTATCTATCATTACACATTGGGGTACTTCTTCAATGCAGCACAAACTATTTTCCATGAAGACCTTGTGTTGTGTGGAGGACTTTCAACCCGAGGTAGGCTTGAATCCCACCCATGACATTAATTTCCTTCAGAAAGAAATTTATCCACATTGTGCTGCACTCGACCCAGGTGAGGTGAATATGTATGGGTAGGAAAAAGTTCCTTGAATGCAATGAGCGCCAAATGGTAGCCATACTATGGCCCGGTAATAATGCAACAGAGCGCTTAAAACACTTTGTATTAAGCGCTATATAAATGTTATTGTAAATTTACTAAAGGAAAAAAAATTAGGTAATTATCAAAAATGATAGACTTAGCACTTACATTCACTTCCCAAACTGAAATTCACTTTCCAGTTCCTGCAGATCGATATCGACTGTACCATGAGATATCATTTGATATCATATATCGTCAGTGGCGAGAATTATCAATGAGTTGTGAGTAGATGTCAATGAACAATCATTAGGCCACCAAATACACCAGGTTATCGTTTTGTCGCATGATTTCAGTTCTCACACATGCAAGAAATTGTTTTGCTTTACAGCGCAGCATTTACCAGAATTATGAGGGGTACAACAACCCAGCTGTTGAGTTGCAATGAAAGGAAACATCCTTTTGGCTGGCTGCACCTTCGTCTGGCTCCTGATTGGTCAGCTGTACCACGTTGATGCTTAGTTATTAGAGTTGCTCCATGTCAGCTGACTGGGTTAGATCCCGGAGGCCCGCCTTTGCTCAACTACAGATTAAAGTAGTAAGAGAAGAAATTAAATATGGAGATTATCAAGATTGTTATGAACATGATGGATTAAAAGGAGTTGTTTGTATTGCTTGGATATGCTGATCTGTAATTTCTGAGCATGTGGGTCAAACAGTTTTAAGCATGGGTGCTGTTCAAAGTTAAAGGAGAACTTTACCCAGACATTGATGCACTCTCAGTGGATGAAGAAAAATACAATGATCAAACTGTGAAAATTTGAACAAAATCCAACAATCCATTCAAAAGTTATGAATTTTCAAAGTTTTGATTTAAACCCCTCATGAGCTCTTTAAATTGGCAATGTACAGGCACAAAATGGCTGCCAACATGGAGAACTCTCCATTCACTTTGTACATAGAATTTCACATTTTCTTCTTTTTCTAGAAAAGTAGACTTGAAATCAACAAAATTCATACTGAAATGCATGCAGAATCAAAATGTCCATATCATACTTGAAGAGAAAAGTACAATTTTGTCTACTTTTCTAGAAAAAAAAGAAAATGTGAAATTCTGTGTACAAAGTGAATGGAGAGTTCTTCCTGTTGGCAGCCATTTTGTCCCCGTACGTTGCCAATTTGAAGAGCCCATGAGGGGTATTAATAAAAAAATTGAAAATTCATAACTTTTGAATGGATTGTCGGATTTTGCTCACATTTTAACAGATTTACCATTGTATTTTTCTTCATCCACTGAGCACACATCAATGCCTGGGTGAAGTTCCCCTTTAACTTTACTTTGAGCAAAACATCTCTCTGTTTTGTCTTTTCTATGTACAGTCAAACCTGTCTTAGTGGCAACATGTCAATAGAAGCCAACTAAATTGTTCTCTCCATATGAAAATGTGTGTTACAGATCTAATAAATTTCAGATAAATTGAATACTTTGCGCAAGCAATAAGCAAATCTAAGCATTACTCTGCTCAGTTTTTCAAATTATACCCTATGAAAAAATTGGAATCGTCGAAAGAGAAATCAATGTTGTACAATGTAACTAGATCTTGCCCAAAATATTTGTTAGAAATGATATGTTGTTTATACTTACATGTTTGATCACATCAACCCAATCCCAACCTCTTGGTCGTTCACCCTTGTAATCTAAAAACAAAGTAAATAAATCAATCAAGCCAAATTCATTTTTCTAGATTATAAAATTTTAAATAAAGTCCCTAACAGGGTATCGGATCAATATCAAATTGCTGTATTATAAAGCTGAATCTGACCATATATGAGGAGCTCTTCATTTGAGAGACAATATTTTTATAAGGTCTCCATTTACTTCTCCTAGGGTGAGTGATGTACAAAATGGTTTACATGTAGTTCTTTCCCAATGGAAATAGAAAATGTCCTACAACGAGATTCAATTTCATAACCTCACCTGTATAATTCAAAGCCCCCCCCCCCCAAAAAAAATGATAATGACAGTGTGATAGTTTGGAATAAATGCATCACTCTCCACATGCTCCCAATATGAGTCAGTGGAAATAATGATCCTGCTACCAATTAGAAGTCTTCACATATTTTACAGTGAATTTGACTTGTATTTTACTGCACTGCCCCATTGAAATACAGCATGTGCTGAACTGGGTTTTTAACAGTGTTAACATAAATGGACCAATTCAAATCAAATAAGAAGCATGGGGCTGATGTTGCCAAAATTAATAATCTTTACTGGGTTTAACACAAAACAAATCTGAGGCCTAAGTTGGTAATTATAACTAAAAACTAATAATAGTTGGCAGCTACATTAGCCCCTCAAATTTCCAAGAAACTTTTGTACACTATCATGAACATAATAGTAATACAGTCAACGTGTCTAGCAGTTAACTTTCTATAGTGACCATCTGTCTATAGGGTCAACATACCGGTATATTGCCTCCACCTGGATGAAAAATTGCACAATAAAAGCCGTCATCAGAGGGCGTTGGTCTATACGGTGACCACTACAGTCAATATTGACAAAGTCAAACTCGTTTAAAGTCAAACAATTTACCTCTTCTAATATTTCTTCTGGTCCCAAAACATTCGATTTTGGCCGAGTTACCTGTATTTCTCTTTCCCTTGTGTGGCTCACTAGACAGGTTCAAATATATTTAAAAGAAAACTTACTTGTTCTTTCTGTGATTTTTCTCTTCTGAGCCTTGGTGAGTTGTTCTTTCTTTTCCTTCACCTTTGCTACTTCAGGTACAAACACAGTCTCCTNGTTTATACTTACATGCTTGATGACATCAACCCAATCCCAGCCTCTTGGTCGTTCACCCTTGTAATCTAAAAAAAAGTAAAATAAATAGAAAACACACAATTGTTAAATAATCTATCCAGAGAGTCATAGTTGTATTAAAATAAAGTGATTGAGTATTGGATGAATATCTAAGTGTTCTACTAGACAGCTGTATATCTATTCTAAGTTTGCAGTTACATGTACTATTGCATTCCATGGTTGTGTTTCATAAAGCTGTTTGTAGATCTACGAACGACTTAACTCATGACTCGTGACCCTACCCTACGCTCAATGTCCCTGAATTGCACAAAAAAGGGTCACTGGTTGTTCATAGAATCTTGCTTGGATCTTCTAACAGTTTTATGAAACACAACAAACATACAACAAGCTCTGCATTTCAGATACTAAATCCCCATCAGGTCTCAATTTACTTCATCTAGGTTGAGTGAAGTAAAACATGGATACATTTCCCAACTTCCCCCAAAAATGGCAGTATAACACTTTGAAGTAAGTGCAGCATCCTCCAAATTTATCCCCTCAAATTTCCAAGAAGCTTCAGGTCCCTATAATAAACATAATAGAACAAAGTCAAAATATCTTAGCGGCTAACTTTTTAAAGTGAACACCTGCCTATAGTGGCTACCTAAATTGGTTCCCTCCAAATGAACAAGTGTGTTATAGAACCTGTCTATAGACATCAACTGTCTATAGTGCCCACATTTTCTGTTTCCCCAGGATGGCGACTATCGACAGATTCAACTGTAGCAATAGTGAACATATCTTAGCAGCTAACTTTCTATAGTGACCATCTCTCTATAAAGCCAACCCCATATTGCCTCCACCTGGATGAAAAATTGCACGATAAAAGCTGCCATCAGAGAGCATCTGTCCATACAGTGACCACTACAATCAATTCTGACACAGTCAAACTTGTCTAAGTCGATGGGGTTCTTTGGAACAAATTTAATAAAACAGGCGTTCATTGAATTTCTCCTCAGTCAAACAGATTTTTTGTGTCCTATGTTTTGACTTTGGCAGAGTAACCTGTATTTATCTTTCCCATGTGTGCCCTACTAGAGGGATTCAAATGTATTTAAAAGAAAACTCACTTGTTCTTTCTGTGATTTTTCTCTTCTGAGCCTTGGTGAGTTGTTCTTTCTTTTCCTTCACCTTTGCTACTTCAGGGACATATACAGTCTCCTCCTTCTCTTCCTAATCAATAGACATTTAAAGAAAAATATTACTCTAAAAGCTAATATTTCAGCATACATACATTTTTAATAGATAAAAGAGAATGGCTGAAACTGCTAATCCAATAATGGAGAGTTTTGTAGTAAAATGAATTAAAAAAGAGTTTGAGCTTTAGATCCTAACAGAATCTTAATCACAAGCAAAATGACTTGTCATTGTACATAAATTTTTAGCAAATTCACTCTATTTCAGATCTATTTGCACATTAGCGAGTTGTTATTTTTACGTTTTCAAAGACTGTTGTACACAAATCTATGGGCATTCTGATGAGTGAAAATTGTAACTCCCCTAATTCATCGTAGCGGAAATTGTGAGAATGAAATCACAGCAAAAATTTAAAATTATGCAGTAGTTCTAAGTTGGAGAGAAATTCCATGAAGATACAGGTAACATTTACATTGTATTTGTTGATCATGAATCACATTGAGTTTCATTCTCCCCTCTTCCACCTCTGCGTTCTTCGCTATAGCCTAGAACCCCGTTCAGATCGAGGGCATTAAACCATTTGATCGGAGATCAATCTAACAAAAACTGGTTTAACCCTAACTAGGCCAGGGGGGGGGGGCCCTCGGAGGCCCCCCCCCTCGACGGATTTTGCGATCGTTTCGCCGTTAACAAACAAAATAAATCCACATACCTTTTGAACAACCACTTCCTCAGCCTCTTGGCCCTCCATGAACTCTTCTGCATTCTCCTTGGCGAACTCAAACAGAGTAAAGGTCATCGCACTATCTAGCCACTGATCTGCCTTAGGAGAGTAAGATAAGAGAAATNGGCTATGAGAACTCCCAAAATAGCCCGGCCTAGTTAGGGTTAATGGAAGATCTGAAAGGGACAATGGACAGGCGATCATAAAAGCGCACTTCCAATCATCAATCGACTAGTATCCTTACACTGGCAAATTAAAAAACTTTTCAATCACAGCAACAACAAAAATTCAGATACCTTTTGAACCACCACTTCCTCAGCCTCTTGGCCCTCCATGAACTCTTCATCATTCTCCTTGGCGAACTCAAATAGAGTAAAGGTCATTGCACTATCTAGTGCACTTCCAATCATAAAACGACTAGTCTCCTTACACTGGCATATTTACCTTGGATTTACCTTGGATGTAGGCATAAAGTTATACTAAACTTATTTGCCCCTCTGCGTCAGGAAGTTGGTATCTAAAGTTTACTTGGCGCTGTAGGGTTTGGGTTGAGCAAGTACTTAAGAACTTTTCATTTGGATCATACATGCTCAGAGATCTTTTCCACACTTTTTCCAGACGAGGAAGAAAAAAGTCATATGATATTAACAAACTTTCCAATCAGAGCACAAAAAAATCCACATACCTTTTGAACCACCACTTCCTCAGCCTCTTGGCCCTCCATGAACTCTTCTGCATTCTCCTTGGCGAACTCAAACAGAGTAAAGGTCATTGCACTATCTAGTGCACTTCCAATCATAAAACGACTAGTCTCCTCACACTCGCAAATTAACAAACAAAATAAATCCACATACCTTTTGAACAACCACTTCCTCAGCCTCTTGGCCCTCCATGAACTCTTCTGCATTCTCCTTGGCAAACTCAAACAGAGTAAAGGTCATCGCACTATCTAGCCACTGATCTGCCTTAGGAGAGTAAGATAAGAGAAATCATAGATTATAACCATCTTTGCTTGCTTAGACAAAAATGAAAATTGTTTAGATGCCCTCAGAAAATGGCCTGTCCTGACATTTTTTTTTTGCATTTTTCACTAAAATTAAAGTACTCACAGAATAACAGGTAACATGTGAGCTTGATAACTCCCTTCCAAGTCAATTCTCCTGACGAATTGTGCTTGAAAATAAATAATAATGATAGAACAAAATAATTAAGACTGCCTGTTGTATTTTTCTTCAAAAATGGCATTAGAGGGCATCCAAACAATATTTTTTGCCTAATATTATGACCTCACTAAGCCAACCTTCCCAGATTAGCAATTGTTCTCCAGGATTACATAAATCTCTTTTCACAAGTAAAAAGGATCCAAAAATATTACTCTCATGCAAAACTTCAGAAAACAAAAATGGAAATTTTAAGTGACAAATCAATGATTTAGCACAGATTACATCATAGTTGATCATGGTTGATGTCATGGGTGACATTGCTTCAAAATGAGTGAACAAGCTTTGTATCTTCAATGATAATTAGATACAAGCTTTGTATCTTCAATTTCATAATTCGATAATTTATAAAAATGTAGCGCAGTCATTATATGGATATACTCTGCTGCACTGTGATGTTAGGGTCTGTGGATATTGTAACTAAAATAATGCATATAGGTACAAGATATTATTAAATAGCTTCAAGAAATAAGTGAGTTTTCAACAAGCTTTCAAAAACACCAACAGGCAGGGATAATCTTATTTCTATTGGCAACTTGTTCTGGTTTTGGAGCAGCACAGCTAAAGGCACACTCACCAAGTGTCACTTTGTTTCCAGGTGTGGTAGTTTTAAAATCAGTTTGTCTTTGTTTCAATTTATTGGGTAAATCATTTAATTCTCAGACTCCCCTGAGGATGAAAGTTAGATTGAATGACTATGATCATACTTTACCTCTGCTTTCATTTTTGATATAATGCTTTCTTTTCTACTCCCAGAGCTAGATAAAATGAGAGAAAAAGGAAAGTAATTAATACCACTCCATAGTTTCTTTGATAACAAACAATATTGGTTCAATGACCAACATGGCGCTATCATCACTGATCATATTGGAAATATGCTGGGGGTGATTTTTCAAATTTTATGGATGATATCAATAATGACCAGAACCAATCCCATTACTGATATTCTTCTCACCTTAGAGCCATTCGTGTGGACAATGTAAATATTTCTTCCCTCTCAAATATGCTAGCACTATACTCCATTTTATGAAATGTAACTCAAAATGGCATGTAATTGGTAAAAAAATGCCAATATAGAAATGCCCATTGGCAGGGGTGTACAGGTAAGTCGAAACTCTTGAGATCAAGACAATCTTTTTTGTTTTGGAAAATTCCACTTACAAGTGGTGAATGATTGGATTTAAATGATTTCTTCAAAAATATCACAAGGCAGTTATACAACAGAACGCGCCAATCAAAATCTTTGTTTCATGCATGTCTTGTCAAAAGCGCAGTCATTGTGCAAATAAACACACGCATTCCAATATACTGTTTATTTGCGATCAATAGCAACTTTAGAGCAACACCCCATTTAAAGACATGTTCCACTTTAATAGGCAGAGTTGACTTGTTTTTGGAATTTGTGGGATAGTGTTTCTCAGAAGTGTTGTGTATACTCACATGTGATTATTGAAGAAGGAATCCAGATGGATGTCTGGTGGTTCGGACGGGTATTCATTTCCCCAACTGACCTCAAGCAAGAAAGACTTAACGTCTCCATTCTCTCCAACCTGTTAGGAACAAGGTACATAAACATTATGATGTTCTTGAAACTGGCTATTATATTAATCATACAAATAAGACACATACCAGATTTTTTAAAAGGATGAATTTTTATTTTTATTTCTGGTGTCAATCTAGAACTCTCCTTGAATAGGGGTGAAATTCCCTGTGAAAATGGGTATGATGATTGCTTGACAAGGGATAAAAAAAAGGAAAAAAAGAAAAGAAAACGTGAGAAAATACAGACCTCCACTTCTCAGCGGAGGCTTGTTGAGAAGCGACATAAAAATTGAAAAGGTTGCTTTTCCCATTTTGTTTATGACTTTCATATCTGTATGAACAAATAGCGCCTGTAGAAAAAAATCCCAGCCTTTTCATAACCACACCCTTTGTGGTGATATACAAAAGTCCCTTTCAAAGCCTTGGTCTGATTTGAGAAAAACTTTGCTTCAATTCTGAAAAAGATAAAAATCAAACCTAAAGAACAAGAATAAAAAAAAATCTTGTGCATTGTGTATTTTTTAATGTTATTTCAAAAATTATTTCATTTTCATAACCACACCCTTTGTGGTGACAAATATACTTGTAATTTTATTTTCAAACATATTGGCAGTGTGTTTAAATGAATCTTCAGAACTTGATGCACTACAGTTACTGCAAAAAAATTGATTTCTTCAAGCATCTTTCTAATAATTTGGATGATTTTTCTCTGTGATAAAATCTAAAATTTCATTGGACGAATCCATCTGAAAGAGTTACTCATACTCACCCTGTATTGATATGTGGTTTCATTAAGATCTTTAAAGCAGGTATCTCCATCATATATGGAAAGCAGGACTTCCCTCTCTTCCTATAATCAAGGGAAAAAGAGATAATTCTCTGAATTTCAGTTATTTACAACAAGTATACTTTGATTTGAACTCAAGATCTATCACAGATAGGCCTATTGCCGATTGGGTCACTTCCAATAAAGATATTTTGCACATCAGTGTCTATTTTTTTTTTCTTGTTACGCCCCTCAGCACAGGCTCAGGCATTATTTACAGAATGTTTTGAAAAGTAGGGGTAGGCTAATAGTTCCTTTCTATCCAACTATTTCAGCCAGAATTCGTTCTTCATCTGGCAACCCCTTAATTATAAGTTAGCTGACAATGAGCTGGAATATGTTGAGGTCTTTGTGAAAAGAAATGTTAGAAATAAAATGATCATTCTTTTCATCAGAGAATGAGAGAGCCTCCTCCTCCTTTTCAATTTCATCCCAAATGGGAATCAAAGAAGTTGTCCCTACCCTACCTAGATATCTGCAATTCAAATACAGAATACACATGTCTTGTAGGACTTTCTGCATTCTTTGAAAATGTACAGTATGTTTGAGGCTCTGTTGTTTTGGGCCTTGGCATGATTTTTCAAAAAATAATTGTCCCTTCATTCAACTTCAAGTTAACTTCAACAGTTCAAGTTCAACTTCATACTTAAGAATTTTCATAATTTTTCTTCTGTATTTTACTGGTAGATTCATTAGGTTTGAGCAGACTTGGATTCTCAATTACTGGTGACAGTTTACAACATGACAGTGCAGACTGTCACTGACAATTGAGAATCTAAGCTTACTCAAACACAAATTTCGAAAACTCTCTATTGATTGCGGCGCGTCAGCCTCGGGACTCCGGACTGGCTACGCAAAGGTGCCAACGACTACGGAACTCCAACCTACAGTCTCGCCCAGTGCTTCGGGCTGACCGAGACCGGAAGCACCGCTACGTTGCCGCATACATTCAACATTGCGCTTGCGATTTCTCACACTCATTCTCTTTTTTTTTTCAGTACAAAAAAAAACCCGAATTTAAAATATGCCTAGAATTGCAGTGAAGGTAACTAACCTGTTGTTCTTCGTTAGAAGTCATGTCTCGAAACTTGATTAGGCCTTTTCTCTCTCAGTCTCAGTCTCAGCAGCACCGAGTCACCGTACGTAGAATGTTGATGAGAAGGGAAGATCTATCACATTATTCAAATTCTGTGATACAGACCATTGGAATGCGTGTATGCTGTGAGCTGAGTAGTAAATCTCTCTTGCATGTAATTTGTACATGGATATTCACACGTGTGTACCATACCAGTCAGCTGAATTTAAGGAAAGGAAATCCATTATAAAGTAAAATTTATATCAATCAAGGTGGTCCACGTTTAAAAGTAGATAGCTGCCGAGGACATCAAAACTAGGTAAATATATTAGGCGATTGATTAAGGGGTCTGTACAAAGTCCAGCGCAAGATCAAGATCATGGTAAAAAGAAAATGATCGTGAAAATACTGGTGTAGTACGGTAGTCCGATTTGAGACCTGCCGGGCCGGTCGGGCTGGGTTTGTGGCAGTCACCGGACTATACACACCAAGCTGTCTTTTTCATGTCTTTGCCTTGGATGGGGAATAAAAGTGATTTGTCACCTCTTGTAAATTGATTTTAATTTATATTTTAGGACATGCCTATTTAAGGGTGCTACTCTAGATGAGAGTGAGTGGAATATTCTCTGGGCCTGGGCCATTCTTCGGTGTGGGGATTTGGGTGCTGCTGCACTTTCGTATCCAGCCGACTGCCGTGAGTAATGGAGATGCCCCGTTCTTAAAACGTCCCTTCGTGTGTACATCAGCGGCAGTGCCGCTGGATACGAAAGTGCATTAGCGCCGGGATTTGGGCGGGGATTTATATGTTGAGTGGAAAGACAGTGATCTTGCGTTTTTGCCGTTAGATTTGCATTAACTTGGGAGTTAGTGTGGAATGGATGGGGGAGGTACGGCCAAATGGCGAAGGGCATAGGGTTACAAGTGCTGTTGGTTCTGTTTGATGCAAAAATATATGTTTTTCATTGATATACACATGGGTATTTTACAGATGTAGTTATTCTAGTCTGAATTTATTCTAACTTTTAAAGATTACAAATTTCTTTTAGCATAATTCATGGAGTAAAATGGATTTTTAAAAACAACAATTTATTATTAGTGATACATGTGGAAAGTGCATGACATATGTCACACTTGATTGAAAGTCACGTGTTATAGAGAATGCTGTATAGTAATTTATGAAACCACTGTTTAATCACTGTCATTGAAATATTCATAACTTTCTTTTTTTTTGTCGGATCTACTTCAAACTTCTTTATTTTTTAATCTGCTCCTCTGACTTTTCTGCTATCACAGCAAGATTTTTCTGGGGCAGACCCGGCCTTAAAAGGGAAACTTCGCCCAGAAGTTGATGTGCTTTCAGTGGATGGAGAAAAATACAATGATCAAACTGAAAATTTGAGCAAAATCCGACAATCCATTCAAAAGTTATGAATTTTCAAAATTTTGATTGAAACCCCTCATGGGCTCCTTAAATTGGCAATGTACAGGCACAAAATGGCTGCCAACATGGAGAACGCTCCATTCACTTTGTACACACAATTTCATATTTTCTTCTTTTTCAAGAAAAGTAGACAAAATTTTACTTTTCTCTTCAAGTGAAATATGGACAAATTGATTCTTCATGCATTTTGGGATGAATCTTGTTTATTCCTTGTCTACTTTTCTTTTAAAAGAACAAAATATGAAATTTTTGTTTACAAAGTGAGAGCACATCACTGTCTGGATGAAGTTCCCCTTTAAGATTAGTTTTGCTTCATCCACTGCAGGTTGGTCATGGAAGAAGGGCAGAGAATTCTTGCTCAGTTTGTGAGCGAAAAAGGAGAGACTGCAGGAGCTCCTTTTGATCTACCTCTCGATGTCTCGACAGAAAAACTCCAGTTGATCTGCAATGCGATCCTACAGCAGGTTCGTAACCATTGTTTTTTTTTTCTTTAGTAATCACAGGGATATATTATGTAGAATTATTTACAGGCATTGTGTAATAATGTGGTTGTGTAATTCTAGATGTTTTTCTGCTCAAGCTGTTTGCCTTATCTTGGAGAAAAGTCTTTTGGAGGCCCTCAACAGACCGACCTTCTGAAAATGGGTAGAACTAAACTTTTTATTTCTTTTAATTCATTTATTTATTGTTCGTTTTACTTTATCCTCAAATTGAAAAATCACAGCAAAATTATTTATAAACAAACATGGAGAATACAACCTAAATATTCATTTTCAGATGATCATTGGCTTTTCATTCCCGTCCAAGTTGTATTTTTTTAGTTAATTGTGTGAATTGTGTTAATGAAATTAAAAAAAAGATGAAAACTGTCTCTAACCGACCAATGCAATTTTTTGGGGCGGCCTTAATGTTAGACGGATGAAAATAAAGAGAGAATGGAATATGAAATCAGGATACTCTGATGTCACTCATGAATGCTTTGTAATGGATTCCACATTTACCCCTCTATAGCATGAATGGAAGTGTCGTCCCATACACCAAACATAATGCATTACGCAGTTATTTAAATGGATTCTGGTCAAAAATAGACTATAACTAGCTTAATAACACAAACAGAAACAAAATAGAGGTAAAATTTGAGAGCAATTGACTATTTCAAATAAATATGGTCACTTTTTGCCGAGTCTGTAAGGAAGTTACCATGCCCAATCGAAGGCCCTTGTTTTAAGTGTAATGCATCATGAGAGAACCATTGCAGGTATGCAAAAGGGAGAATTGTCTTTGTACTGTACATTTCTGAACTGCAGGGAATAATCTTCCTGGTATTGCATTGCAATTTGCTATGCATTTTTGCAGATTGCTTCACAAGCATTTTGCAACTTTTTCATACAGAAATATAAGTGTTGAAAATGTTCCTCAATGTCTAAAACTGCTAATCAAATATGGAAAGTAAAATTGTTCCCTGCACTGTATGGCTAATGGCCTTTTTCTGAAGCAATTTATTATTTAAGTTATGTTTTGTTCAATTTTTCCAACAGGAGGACACAGTCCCCTACGCCTTCTACGTTGATGACCAGGAGATCACATCCACGCTCTCAGAGAGTTTGAGCAAGGAGAACCAGGAAACGGAGCAGGTTCTATCCATCGTCTATCAACCGCAGGCGCTGTTCAAAGTTCGAGCAGTCACACGGTGTACAAGCACGATAGAGGGGCATGCAGAGGCTGTGATATCTGTAGCGTTCAGCCCGGATGGAAGGTAAAGTTCTTTAATATTTTTATGTCAAACCTGCCCTCGTCAAACCTGCCACTGTGGCATCTTGCATTCCAAGGAATTTCTTCCTGTCATCAGCGATGTATTATGAGTCAGTAACGGAATTACTCTCTGGTAATTCCGTTACCGACTCACAATACCTCGCTGGTCTCCAAACAAAAAGGAAATCTTACAGATTTTGTGTTTCAGGTGATGGCATTAGTACCTCTGCGCCATATAAAAGTATTCAAACTGACTAAGATCGTACAAGTATAGCACAAAGGAATAAAATAAGAGCCAAAAATCTCTGATTTGTAATTCCGTTACCGTGGAATTGCCCATATGCTTCTATAAGAACTAATAAACAGCTTGAGTTATCCAACTTATTTCAATATGGGAGAGGTGATGATCTGAGTAGGTAACAAGTCATGAAGGCAGCGGGCATGGTAAGATGTGTGATATTTTGTCAATCATCAAGGCTAAAATATCAACTGCATGCAGTTAAAATTCCATTCATAGTCTTTCATAATTTTCTTTTTAAAAGTTTTTGTGAGGGTTTCGTTTTGATTTAACAATTGATTTGTATTCTCTTTCAGATATTTAGCCAGTGGTTCTGGAGATACAACTGTCAGATTTTGGGATGTTACAACAGAAACACCACACCATACTTGCAAAGGTATGGTTCATGTTATTCTTTTTCATCCTTTTCAAGTTATATCATGAAACGTGTTCAATTTATATTATTCTGTATTGATTCTTCTAATTTATAAAGTTATATAAATTTGTTTTTGTTTGTTGATTGTTATTCTCAAAATCCTACATTTTGGCTTTCATGTCATATCGTCTTTATGTTTTTAACCATTTTCCATAGGACATAAACACTGGGTGTTGTGTATAGCATGGTCACCAGATGGTAGACGGCTAGCTTCAGGCTGTAAGAATAGCCAGGTGAGTACAATACAAGCTGAAGTTAGCACACGTTAATTATGACTAAGGTATTCAACTTGAGCTTTTGATCCAAACAGAATCGTAATCATAAACAAAATGACAAGGAAATAAAGTGAACAAAAAAGCACATAGAAAAAAGTCAAACAAGGGGATGGAGGGAATTGGATTAATTCCGCATTACTCCCTTATTCAGATTAAACTTTTCATTTGATAACTTCTTCTAGAAGAAATCTATTTTTTACCTTGTATATACAATAAAAACTTGTTATAAAGATATCTGATGAAACAAAATATCTGATATAAAGATGAACAAATCTGGTCCCAGCTCTTATGACTTATTGTTTTTTAACCCTGCTATAACAAAGTATTTTCGATGGTCCCAAGCACCTCGTTATAATGAGCTTCAACTGTAATTACTCCTGTTATCCTTTTGAATATGTTTTGATAAATTAAATAAATATTCTTCTTCCAAACATGTACAGATGGATAAATTATTTATCCTGAATTCTTTGAGTCATGTATTGCTATGTTGTTGATTGTTTTACAGATTATCATCTGGAATCCAGAAACTGGTAAACAAGAGGGAAAGATCTTAACAGGACATAAGCAGTGGATTACGTGGTTGGCATGGCAACCATTTCATCTACAACACGAGTGCAGACATCTCGCATCAGCATCTAAGGTAATAGCAAAGGAATGAATTTTAAATGGTGTTCTCTAAATAGATAAAAATGTGTGTAACATTCTGGCCCTGTCTGATAAAGACGTGGTAACATTTTATTAACTTACCTATTATAAACGCATCTTGCTCACTCTCCCGCTCTCTCTTGCAGGCACCTTTTTTGTTGTCTGAATAGCTTAGAAGGGAAACTCTTTTATCCAATGGTATTTTGTATGTGGCAGGATGAGAGTTATTTATCCACTCTCTTTTTTTGATAGTGGACAAAATTTGCTGCCTCAATAAAATTTAATTGTCAGAGGGGGTGCAATTGATCGCAAATCAACTGCAAATCATATTGAAATTGTAACATGCATTTCATTCGCGCATGATATATACTTTCAAAAAGACGCTCATGAAACAATGATTTTGATTGGCATGTTTCGATCAACTGCAACTTCCAATCAATTGCAACTTATGAACAACACCCCCATAATCTTGTCTTTCCATTTTGATCATTTATGCAGGATGGAAATATCAAAATTTGGGATGTGCTGAGAGGTGCATGTTTAAGAACACTGTCTGGTCATCTTCAGTCGGTTACGTGTATTAGATGGGGTGGAACTGACCTCATCTATTCAACGAGTCAAGATAGGACGGTCAAGGTGTGGAGAGCTTCAGATGTGAGTATCAAATGAAGAGAAGGGGGAGGAAAGATGATGATGATGGTGGTGGTGGTGGCGGTGGTGGCGGCGGTGGCGGCGGTGGTTGTGGTGATGGTGGTGGTGATGATGATGATGGTGGTGGTGATGATGATGATGATGATGATGACGACAACGACGATGATAATGACAATGATGATGATGGTGATAGTGGTGGTGGTTGTGGTGTTGATAATGATGATGGACATGATGTTGATGATGGTGATGATAACGGTGATGGTGGTGATGATAATAATGATCATAATAATGATAATGATGTTGATGATAATGATGTGGATGATGATGATGATCATGATAATGATGATGATGATAACGGTGATGGTGGTGATGATAATAATGATCATAATAATGATAATGATGTTGATGATAATGATGTGGATGATGATGATCATGATAATGATGATAATGATGATGGTGATAATGTCGATGATGATGATGATGATGATGACGATAATGATGATGATGATGATGATGATGATGATGATGATGATGATGATGATGATGATGATGATGATGATGATGTCAATGAGATATGTATTAATCACGTGTGTATTAAACTAACTTTCATGTGTGAATTTCTTTAATGAAATTAAATCCTTCTTTGCCTAATTTCATGTTCCCTCCTGTGTGGTACACAATGAAATGCAATCTTTTTTGATTGTCTATTATTTTACAGGGCATCCTGTGCAGGACGTTACAAGGCCACGGCCACTGGGTCAACACAATGGCACTGAGTACAGACTATGTCATGAGAACGAGCTGGTTTGATCCCATACAAGCATCTGTTAACTATGAACGTATCAACCAGTCAAGTTAGTGAAACAGGCCTCTTGTGGAATGTTGCAATATTACCACTGGGTGAACACTATGGCTCTGAGTACAGACTATGTCATGAGAACGAGATGGATTGATCCTTTACAAGCGTTGGTTAATTATGAGCGCATCAACCAAACAGTTTAGTGAAACAGGCCTTCTTTGGTCTCTTGTGGAATATTGCATTATTACAGCCAACTGAACACAATGGCACTGAGTACAGACTATGTAATGAGAACAAGTTGGTTTGATCCCATTCAAACATCAGTTAACTATGAACGTTTGTGAAACAAGACATCTTGTGTTAGAACATTGAGAGGGCAGTGTTACTGAGTATGAAGTATGGCTTTGGGTAAAGACATTTTTTTTCTAAGAACATTCTGGTTTGTCTTACAGAAGTCCATATCTGTTAATGTTTCAGTATAATTTACAACAAATATTATTTGTCAGTTCCATAAATTGTATTTTTTTCACCCAGCTCTAAGAGTATAATGGATGGATCACATGATGATATTAAACATAAATGAAATAAAGAACAGATATATAAAAATGAAAAAAGTCTACATTATAATCATCACCAGTAGGCTGGTTTTAATATGAGTTTCCAGTGGATGGCAACCTTCATTTTTTAGGAGGAGGAGCTTTATTAATAATAAATGATAATCCATATCACATACTATCCATGGAACTTTTCTTGTGCTGAACTTGATACAATATTTGTAATCCATAATGCAGTCATATCATTCTATGTGTTTGTATTTATACAGCTGAAGAACTATCCAAGATTGCCCAAGAAAGATATGATAGTGTGAAGGTAAGATGATCATGATGATGTCAGATGTTAAACTATTCTACACGACTTGATTCATTAACACATTATCTACTGAATTTCTGTTATTCCCATAGACTTTGTGCAGGGACTATACAGGTCCAGTAGTGAAATGGTTAACCCATTGGATACTGGAACCAAATTGTCAATGCACATAGTCTATGAGAATTATAATTCAGGAGTCAATGAGTTAATAGGGTGCAATAACTAATTTGGGCTTTGGGTCCAATGGGTCATTACAACATAGCTTTGTGTAATCCTCTGCAAAGTTTATAGATATTCATTCAATTAATTTGATGCCCTTTTTAAAAAATAAAAATTAATTTTTTTTTTCATCATTTTCTGTTTTTTGGGGTGGGGGCATGCTTTTTTTAATTCTAATTAAAATAAAAAAAATGGAGAACAATCAAACAACAACAAATCATTCCATGAACTTCAAAACCTAGTTTGACATTAGCAGAGTAAAGGTTGTATGTGAAAAAAAAATGTTTTTTAGAGTATGTATCATCAAAAATGCTATTTTTTTCAACACAATTCACACAATCCGTTAAGATATTAGGACTTTGAAGGGAGTGAAATGCCAAATATATCAACATGACTCTCAGAGTTGCTGTGATTTTTCCATTTCAGTCAAAAGTCATGTCCCACCGTTTTCAGAGGGTCTATTGGGTGAGGGCATCTAAACAATTTTGGGCTTAATGGAGTGCACCAAATACTTGTTGACTCATCACATATTCTTCAGAATAGGACACCACAGATTGGAATAATTCTTATTGCATAAAACTTGTTGAAAACTCATTTATTTCTTGAAGGTTTTCAATAATATCTTGTACCGTTATGCATTATTTCAGTAACAATATCTACAGACCCTAACATCACAGTGCAGTGGAGTATATCTTTATAGTGACTTTGCTATATAAATTATCTAATTATTATTATTTTTATTTTTATAAACTTTGCATTTGACAGGGCTCTGACCCAGAACGACTTGTGACAGGCTCTGATGATTTCACCCTGTTTCTATGGAAACCAGAGATGGAGAAGACATCCATCGCTCGGATGACGGGTCACATGCAGCTCATCAATGAAGTAGCCTTCTCCCCAGACACTAGACTTATAGCGAGCGCTTCCTTTGACAAGTCTGTAAAGTTATGGGATGGTTACACTGGCAAGTAAGTTGGCTAAACATTTCAGATATCTTTGTTAGGATTCTGAAGCCCCTCCATCATACAGGGAATAATTTTACTTTTCATATTTGATTAGCAGTTTTAGATGAGAGGAAACCATTATCAACACTTTTACTGTACAGTTCTATGTGAAAAAAGTGATAAATAAAACATTTTTTGTATAGCAAACCTGCTAAAATGCATAGCTAATTGCGACGGGATACAAGGCAAATTATTCCTTGATCATACTTCCCGTTTTGTCGAAGTCTGGCAATTCTTTGAAAATGCCTCAAATCTTTGTCTCTTTAACCCTAATCAGGCCGAGGGGGGAGGGATGGAATCCATCCCCCCTCGACATTTCGCAAAATATCTCCCTAACGCCCACAAATATTTTTGCGACATGTCATGACTTTTAACTTCCAAGTATCGCGCACATTTTGAGACCAAATTCGTCGCGCCCGTGTCTACCGTTTTTGTGCCACGCCCATTTGAAAAGAAATTGTCGGCCCCAAAATTGCTAAATTACTTGATTTTGTGTACAAAGTCAATGCAAATCGTGTTTTCAGTAAAATATCATAAAAACGTGAATGATTTAACTTTTAATGGCTCAAATTAATTCATTTTTGCATCATTATGCCTCAAATAATGTCTGCAACAAATATCAGTAAAAAAACTCAACAAAAACAAAAGGTAAAAAAACAATGAAATACATAAGAAATTCATAAAACAATGAAATACATAAGACAATAATTTCAATAATGATTTTTTTTTTCAAT
>BQKZ01005179.1:34742-54641 GCA_036244855.1 Temnopleurus reevesii | reverse complement strand
TTAAGTCAGTGGCTGGGGAACTCATTGATCTACATAGATTTTGTTCACGAAAAAGATGTGCAAAGGACGAGAAATGTGGCTTCCATGTTTTTCACAAATAGGCCAAATACAAATTAAATAGTATGTGCACCCTTTTATTAAGGAATTTGTTTCAGTTTGTCGGTAACAGTAGCTGAGGCACTTATGTGAAAAACACATGAGGTATGAATCACATAACGTATTTCAAGAAAAGAACTTGCACAACAAAGAGCTAAATATATCTTCTATATCTCTTTGGTCTTCTTAATGTGTAGGCGATTTTCAACATAGTGATTTGAACCAAGAACCTTCTGTGTCTGGTGTGCGACCACATGTCCAGGGTGCTAGCACGGAGGAGAGGGATAGTGTTGATTCACAGTCCAATGAGATAGACACGGCGCATGATGCAGGTATGTATAGTGGTGGTTTGTTACAAGGTTTGAAACTAGAACCTTCTGTCTCGGGTGTGCGACCACATGTCCAGGGAGCTAGCACAGTGGAGAGAGATAGTGTTGACTCACAGTCAAATGAGATAGATGCAGTGCATGATGCAGGTATGTATGGATTGAGAATTTTTGTGAAAAGAATTGTCAGAAATAAAACAATTTTCTCTTTTCATCAACGACTGACTCATTTGCCATTCAAACATGTAGCATGCCCCATATTCCAGAAATAAGCTATATTTCCGAAAAAGCAACACTCAAATGAAGAATATCTCTATTTCAGTCCCTGAATACTCCAAAATACACAAAATAAACTCGAAAAAAGCTGCCATTTTGAATATATAGGTGCCATGGTTTGCTGTTCTGCACAATGCTAAATGTTACGGACTTTGGACAAGCACTTATTCTTTCTGGGCAAGAAAAATCTGTGATCACATGCCCAGTCGGAAAATCACATAAAATATTTTTGTAGAGGCCTGGAATTAATTTGCTGTTTTCCTTGGCAGGTCAAGTGAATATGGAGGAAGTCCCTCTGCTAGACCAGGCGGATGACGCATCTGAGACGTCCACCTTTGTGACGGGGTCACTGGACAACACACAGATGACCACCTGGTCAGATGTGCATGACCAGAAGCTGGACCATGGTCAGGGTCAGAGTCGGGGCCAGAGATTGGGCCATAGACAGGACCAAGGCCAGTTAGTGGAGGGTCAGAGGAACACTAGTGAGCCAGGTGAGGGGTAGAAAGCAATTGTCAACTATTTCTAGGGACTTAGCAACATTGTTACACATTCAATTCAATTCAATTCAAATTTTATTTTTCATCTCCATATGAATGATACATTGTATATACAAAACAAGATAAAACAATACAATGCTATTTTTCAACAAATCAAGGAAATGTACAAAACAAATTCAAAACATGAATAATAATTTGTACATAGAAGATTTGATGACATAATTTTGAATGATTTTGTTCTTTAAAAAATTACCAAATCAAGCCATCTGATCTATGTTATTACATTCAGATGGATGAAACAAAAATACCCTAGAATGCAAAAAAAAAGGAAGTTGTACATGCATTATCAAGATATTTGAAAATTGATTAAAGTGTACCACTTGCAGTGTGCCTATGTAGGTCACATTTTGAATTATAGCTTTTTCCGAGCGCTAGACGTTGATTTTGTAGCACAATTTTTTCGCAGCTTAGTTTATGTAAACCATCTCCATTAAGGTCAGCAGTCAATATCTGGCAATTGAGAATCGAGAAATTGAAAAAATGGGCCTACTTCCAGGCATCAGAACTTCCACAAGGCCTTAGTTTGAGATCAGTCCCTGAACTGGCAAGTTGGAGACTGAAGTTTTCGGTCTGGATATGCGGAAGTTTCGGGAATTGGTTTTGGGAGTTGATGGGGTCAAGTTTCTGTCCCGTATTTATTCAATCAGATTAATAGCATGCAAGAAATTTTGTTTTTCTATCACTATATGTTATTGCAGAAATGTCAACCACAGAGGCCGCTATTTTGCAACAGATGCAGCACAACTTTGAGCTGCAGCAGGCTGCCTTGCAACAAGAGTACCAGACACAGGTCAGCAGGTTGCAGCAAGAGTGGATGGCCCAGCAACAGAGGCAGACACAACAGAGACGCCTGGTGGAGGACATGTTGCAGCAACAAGAGACGAGGTTGCAGCAAGTGGTGCCTACACAGAAAGGTAGAAGACTCTTGCAGTGTTACCAAATTATCATTGTATTCTTTACCTATTATATACTGTTTCAACATTTAATGTGCAAATTTATGATTTTGGAATCGGGCTTTTAACAAATTAAGGCATAAAGGATTTCAATGGTCACAGCAGTTACTAACAATAAGAATCCTAGCTTAATAATAATAATAATAATATAGATTTTTTTCTATAGCGCTAAAAACAGAGAGTACCATATCGCTTTACAATCTAACAGAACAAAAAATCAAAACAATTTGATTACTGTCGGAAAAGGTAAGTTTCAAGATGTTTTTTAAACGTACCGGAATTTGAAATGGCCCGTATTGCAAGAGGGATACTGTTCCAGAGTTTTGGAGCAGCTACTGAGAAGCGCTTTTCAGCTGTTTTGAGTCTACACTTTGGTATAACAATTTTATGTATGTCTGATGAAGAGCGGAGGTTTCTAGAGGGTGTATATAGTTCAATAGTATTAGAGAGGTATTGTGGTGACATATTATTCAGTACTTTGAAGATATATAAGCATGCTTTAAACATGCGTTGCTGTGCGGGTAGCCAGTGAAGTTCAGAGAGTAAGGATGTAGTGTGGGATTGAACTCCTTGGCTAAAAACCAGTCTGGCAGCTTGATTTTGAACAGACTGCAATCTCTGCCTATCTTTGGCACGTAAAACAGTGTAATGGCTATTGCAATAATCTAACCTAGAAATGAGCTTAGGCCTTCATTATTTGAGGCCCTGCACAAGCATTTGTTGTTTAGAACCATCAGTTTGCTCTCATAAGACAGTGACACCAACAGAAGTCTCCCCTGGTTTGATAAGCAAAACAAGAATAGTTAGGGAATTATCTAATTAAAAAGAAAATGGTTCTCACTTTTATGTACGAACTAAAAAGCAAATAATCAATTGAGACTGCAGTAGAATGAAAGGAGCCACAACTGTCCCTGCACCTTCAAAAGGAGAACGCATGGCCTTTTCGGGCCCTCCGTGATCTGTCTATAGGGTTTGTTGTTCAAAACTAGCAATCAATTGCATATCAATGGCAAATCCGTCGTATATTTAAAGGCATATTTTCATTTGTGCATGGTCTATGCTCTTTACAAAACATGGATGGAATCGACCTTGATTGGTGCTTGGCGATCAATTTCAACTTGTATTGATTGCAAGTTTATAGCAACACCCCCTATGAATGTAATAGAACCAGGGTGATCTAAGTTAACCAAAATATTCCTTCCTAGTTCTAGTTTTCTTCATTGAATATTTCTTCCTAGTTCCAGTTTTTTCATTGAATATTCCGGTTTATTTTTTTTTTGGTCTTCTACAGATGCTGATCCAGAAGAAACCAGTTCAGTCTACTCTGACTTTACCTACTGGAGACTGGAGGAGGGAGAGACCTACAAGGACCTACCCCACTCTAGATCAAGGGAAGGTCAACTCTCCGTCGAGAGGGACTCTCTCCTCTCCGATGATGCACACAACACCCCTCGAGAAGGAATGGTATCATCCAAGGACCATGGGAAGGCCTCAAATGGAGCTAAGCTGGTTGAAAGTCCGAGGACTTCATCGAAGTAAGAAATAGTTGATTATTTGTTAGTTTAATATACTGTACATAATCTTTTTCAGAATCCCCCCTCTTCCCTGGGAAATGGTTTCATCCAAGCACCATGCACAAGTACTTGTGAACAAAGAGGGACAAAGGATTTTGGACAAAGTAAAGAAATTTATTCCAATTTTTACATTAGCTTCATGAACACAAAAGACGGTTATGTAGCTTCCTTATCCATTGTGCACAACCTGTTTGATATTTCGTCCCAGAATTAGAGGGAAGGCCTTAAATGGTGCTAAGCTGGTGGAAAGTTCAATATTTCATCAAAGTAAGAAAGAGAAGGACTTCGTCGAGTAGTATGTGGCTGTTAAAATAAAATAGTGCCAAGGAAATAAAAGAAAATTTTGATTTGCATAATACATGCACTGATATTGGACAGTGTGATTACAAATAAAATAAAAGGTACCTTAACCCTTTAGCACCTAAACCGCCCCAGACCGCCCGTTAGATTACTCACTAAACCGCCCCAAACCGCCCTCCGTTTTTCACCGCGCTACTGTATCCATAATCCGTGGTCAGGTATGGCCAAAATTTGTTGTGTGTTACGTACGGGATGTGCGCTTTCCGATTGTGTACAAAAACGTGTATGCTTGTGTTGAAAAAAATTGCGTATTTCCTATTGAAATGCACTAATGCATTCAGTCTGCGCTGCTCGATCCGGGCTGATCGTTCAAACAAGATGGCTGCCCCCAGGAGGAAGAAAACATTCACGTCGGAAAAGGCTTTGAACTGCTATTTGATAATGATTTCTTAGGGCGCAGGCATATGTGGGACTATGCATGTTGTACCTGTGATATTATTTATTATATCCCTTACACTAAGATCGTTGCATTGACAGTGTACAGGCAAGAAAAATGAATAGATTTGCTAATAAAGCCGTTTGCCATTGAAAAGTACGTATAGTAATTTTTTTCCCTAGGGAAAAAAGTTACTATTTTTGCGCGCATGCTTAGTCGGCTAAAACAGACGAATAGTAACTTTTTTTCCCTAGGGAAAAAAGTTACTATTTTTGCGCGCATGCGTAGTCGGCTAAAACAGACGAATAGTAACTTTTTTCCCTAGGGAAAAAAGTTACTATTTTTGCGCGCATGCGTAGTCGGCTAAAACAGACGTGCCCGTGCGCGAGAGAGACACAGCTTCCCAACTACACGGCACGGGACACTTCTGGCGGGCTTCGTTCGCATGATGTGCTCAACGAGAAGACGAGCCAGAGACTATAAAAACAATTTATCAGATATCAAATTATCGTTAAGACAAGGTAAGATTATTTAATCTGCTGCAATAGACTACTTTATTGTTAATCTTGTTGTTGTAAGAAGGGATATAAAAGTAATATACAATGACTTGATTCTCGGTACTGGCTAAAACTATTCGCATCAGATTCGCATCAGATAGTATCATCCTCATAGTATGGTACTATCTGATATGCTCATTCGTGCGAATAGTTTTAACCAGAACCTCGAGAGTCATTGTATATTTCTATACTTTATTGCTATTATGAAAAGGTCAATATATAAACATGATGATCCAGAAGTCATATCATCTTGTTTGTAATTTTCTACTCTTCAAAATAAATATTCCTTGTAATTGACAAAATTCAACAACAAAAGTGCTATTCCACTTTCTTCAGAACCATGTCAAAATCATAGCAGCCAGATACTTTCCATCAGGGAATAAGCTAACACTTTTCACGGAGTCTCTAGGTGCTAAAGGGTTAATATAGTCCATGTTGCCTTGATTATCATTGCACTCAAATATCTTTCATTCAGCCAAAAATTTGTTGAAATGTAGGAATTCATCAGGTAAATAAGAAAGGATTTTGTTTTTCATGATGTGTACACTATGTTGAGACATTCTGATCTGAGTTATAATGGATCGCCAGTCTTTATGAAATTTCATATAGATCATTAAGCTATCTTTGCTTTTCTCAAACACAGCCGCATTGACCTTCAGGAGAAGTTTTCCCGACATATCGCCGACATGGAGGCTTACTACGAAGGGGAGCTTGAGGACCTTCGCAAGCAGCTTGCTCAGGCAAAGCTTGCATCATCAGTCAGCAGGCCAAGTTTTGAGGAAAATGGAGGGGATTATTCGGAGCTTTATCGATATTGTCAAGAGCTTCAGTCTAATCTCACTGGTGCTAATAGGTAGGTTTGTGAATCAAGATATTTATGTATGGGGAGGGATAGCAGAGGGGCTGAGTGAGAGGGGCTTTGTTGGGTTACTGATTGTATATCCAAAATTTGTTTAAAAATCAGTGTGCCACTGTCGCTGACTGTCGTTTGGACATCAGATTTTTCATTAATGGTTTCCAAAATTTGATGTTATAATTTCTCACAGGCTCAATATTTCAAATAATTATTCTGGGTTTCAAATTTGAAGCATAAGTGCCCAAATTCTAAAAAGCCTTCAAGCTTTTTTTTTTATATATATATATATATATATATATATATATTTACACCTTCATTGTGTCAACTATTTAAGCTTGATCTCAACACCTCTTCATGTTTAAGTTAGACATTAGATTTAAGTGATGCCTAGTCATTTCTGGGAACATTGTATAACTATGATCTTGTAAATCTTGCATGTACACTCTTGTTTCAATTTTCTTGTTGCAGCCGCATACAAGACTTGGAAAATACTGTGAAGGCCCTTGAAGCAAGATTAGTAAGTACCTCAATTTATGATTTTTAGAATGAAATGTATTTACTGGCACTGTAGATTGTTTTGAAGTATCACTTTCAAGAAATGTTTCGTTATCGTCCCTAAGATGTATGAGTATGTAAGAAGCATTAGTCCTAATTTATAAATTAAAAAATCTATTCAAAATGGGTTTGCTTTAATTTTTTGTCCAACCACAAATTATTTGAGTAGAGTAAGCAGAATTTAGGCAAAGATGTGTCCTGGCAATGGAGTTGTCCGTAAAATGGTCTTAATTTCCAGAATACTGTACTTTTTTCATTCAAATCATTCGCAATCGAATGATATTTATTTCCAAAGCTTACCTCAAAATATTTGTCAAATTTGATCGTCAACCTATTGATGGAAATATGTGTCCGCAAAGCGCTAGCATGGCATTGTTGATTATCAAGTCCACCGACAGAACAATAAATAAAGCATTGTATAATTCATACACTTCCGCAGTTGGAATGGCCTGACCGATACAGCCTCGCTAACAGCACCATCGAATCCCTTCAGAAGCGAGCCGACGATCTGCTACAGCTTGTCAAGAAGAGGGAAGATGATTTCAAGAAACTTGATCGCGAGAATCGAAAGCTGCAATATAGTCTCCTTGAAGCACAAGAAGTAAGTCCGAACATCGTCCCATTGTCATTCAATTTATATCTAAAGGCACATCTGTTTGCTTTTGACTTACTAGTTTATTTCTTTATTTTACTATGCTGCATTAAAAAAAAATTGGTATGGAGATTCTCAAATAGTGTTCAGTACTTTATATCTTCTTCATTTTTCACTATCTGTTTCTTTCTTTGTCTTTGTTTCTATAACGCCAAGAGCACCGTAAGGTGTATCTGTCAGCTATATACCATTAATTGAATTGAATGGCTAAGGGTATGGCTATTGTTGCCGCACTTTCTCTTGCAAGCATCACATATTTTGTTCAACTGTTGTATTATTCACATTTTCATTTTGTCCTCATACATATTCTGGAACAATTGGCATTTCTGCGTTCAAACTGGTTTTAATGATCTTAACCCTAACCAGACCGGGCTTTTTTTTATGTTCTTTTGAATCAATCCCCCCTTGAGAATTCGACCGCCGATCACGCGATCGCCGCAAAAATTTGCACATACGTCACCTATGGTAAACTCTACCTAATTGTAAAAAAAAAAAAAAAAAAAAATTTTCATTCTTTTAATTATGCTCACTTATGCATGAAATCATTGTTTGGCTCTAAAGTAGAAAATAAAGCTCCTAGAATCATAATTTTTGGTGTAAATATTCTCTGTAGCATTCTTATCAATGTTCTTGAAAAAAAATCTGATACCACCATTCATTTTTTATGTATTTCATTGTTTTATGAATTTCTTATGTATTTCTTTGTTTTTTGACCTTTTGTTTTTGTTATATTTTTTACCAAAAATTATTGCAGGACATTATGTAAGCATAATTATACTAAAAATAAATTGATTTGAGCCATGAAAGGGAAAACAATCATACCTTTCTGAAATTGTGAGAAAACTCTATTTGCATTGACTTTGTACACAAAATCCTGTATTTAAGCAATTTTTGATCTGACGTGTATGTATAAAAAGTCGCGTAGCGTCGTAACGGTACGCCTGATTTTCGCAAAATGGTATCAAAAGTTGCACGAGGCTTCAAAATAAAAAGTCATGGAGCGGCGCAGTAAAAAGATTTCGCGTGGCGGCGTTATCGCGGAAAATGTTGAGGGGGGGTTGATTCAACAACAACCCCCCCCCTCCGGCCTTTTTAGGGTTAAGAGAACAAGATGCCATAATTTACAGAGATCATAACTGTTTTAGAATATTCCTAAGGATAGAAATCAAAATGCGAATCAACAAAGAGCTAAAGCAATAATTTTTTCAAGAGAAAGCACGATAACAATACTCAAAAATGCTTTGTCCTAAAAAATATTTGGTTAAACTGTTTGGTAATTCACATTTTGATTTAAATTTGTGAATGGTTGGCACCTCTGAAGTCCAAACGGTTGACTGATTTCCCTTTGTGTACCATAGGCAAATATTTTAAACATTTCTTGTGAATCAGAATGAAAATGATAAAGGTGTCCGATCAATGGGACAGATACAATGCATTATGTTATTGATGTGTTTTTAATTATTTAACAATTTTTCCCGCTAACCCCTCTTGAAATGGAAGGCAATCGATCAGCTCAGGTTACTACTTTTATATTGACAGGTACGATATTCTTTATTTACTGCATATCGACAGGTTCCTAATTTTGCTTTTTTTCTGTCTTAGGATCAACAATCCCAGAGGACTGAAGGCAAGAGGGAGCAGGCCATGCTGAGCAAAGTAAGTAATTTTATCATGACATTTTCTCTTTCAAGGGTAGAACTTCCAATGTTGGATTCATAAAAAACAAAAACATTGTGCATTGTATGTAAAATTATATGCAAAGGATTGACCACATAGAATAGGCCAAACATGCATGCATTTTGACGACAGGACAAGAAGCTTGTTTATTTCTTTAAAACAGGCTTGATATTTTCTGAAAGATATTTTAAACCTCAAGCTATTTGCTTTTTTTTTTTCACTCTAATGGTATAAATGAATTTTGTTTGTTTGCTGAATGTTTTCCTTTCTTTTTCTCCCAGTTGATAGCCAAGTACACTCAGCTAACAGAACAGCATGACAACACACAGGTAATTTATTCATCTACCTTTTTAATGCTAGTTTGTTTTGAATGTGTGGGATAATTTATGCATGTTAACTAGTCATACATGGTCCCTAACGAATGCCCAAGGATTTACACTACTCATAGAAACCTAAGCATCACTCCTATGGATACAAATTTTAAAGAAGGTTTTATCTATATGGAAATGCATACCTGCCAACCAGTAAGATTTTATCTTATTCAGTAAGATTTTTGGTGGTAAAAACAGCAAAATAAGATTTTTTCACAAAAATTTAGAAAATGATAACAGCATAGTGTTCGCTTAAATTTGATTGAGAGTAAGATTTTTTCCTTATTTTTGCATGTAGAATAAGATTTTTGTTATCCAGGAGTAAGATTTTCCAATTTGAAAGGTTGGCAGGTATGGAAATGACCAAATGCAAATGTTTTGAATATCATCAAAGACACACCCAATTGTCACGCAAGAGTGCAGGGAATATATTTTAAGGGGAATGAGAGCAATTGCTCTCCTAAAGCTCCCCTTAAATGCTTTTTGGGGAGTGATTTATTGAGCTCTTTGTAACCCCAATTTTACTACATGAAGACCCAATTTAGCTCCCCTAAAACTCTCCTTGAGAGCATCTAGGAGAGCTATCTGTAGGTCCCAGGAAAATTCATAAATTCATTCCCTGGAGTGATTGTAACTTTGGAGTGATGTCTCTCGCTGCCACATCATCAAATGTGCGATGATTCTTAATAGGTAAAACTAACACATGATCTGTAACATTTATGCATATAGTGTATCGGTAGTTTTACCTTTTCAAACCAGGGTAAATCAAAATTTTAGGTGAAGAGATAACCCTCGCTGGTACAGAGGTCAAGAAAACGTCATCGATCATGTGACAAATGATACTAAACTGCATTTCCTTTGTCATCAGGTTCGACTTTTTCAATTCCAAGTAAATTATATGTAAGTTAAACTATTAAATGTTGTATTTATGTATTTTCCTGAAAATAAATAATAAACTCTAACATAAAAAACGAGCGTCATTTAGTGACAACAAAGATTCTGTCTACGAAACCTAATGAAATGTTCCGAAAAAGCTTTCAATGTGAATAGCGCTGCATACATCGTTCCGAGGAATGGGGCGTCCAGCATTTTTAGTGATATTTTAAAATGACTTATCTTCGTTTGAATTTCACCAGTCCGAGCTTTTGAAGATACAGGCGAAACTGGATGAGGCAAACCTGTCAATCACAGATTTGAAAAGGTGAGTTTTTTAAACAATTTTGATATAGTCTCATTCTAATCCTAAGTTATATACTCTTAATCTATTATATTCTTTGAGCATAGCAGTGAAAACTTATGGTAAAATTGTGGGGTATTGATATGTTAGCTTCAGAGCTAGCAAACTCATTTATTTCCTTAAGCTTTTCAGCTTTTCAATTATATCTTGTACCTTTATGCATTATTTTTGTAACAATATCCACAGACCCTAATATCACAGCACAGTAGAGTATATCCATGTAGTGATTGCGTTATATCAATTATTCAATTATGATATTTTGGTAATGTACTATACTTACTTGACCTGGAAAAGAGTAAGAAAGCTATTTTTGTGTTTGCTTTTTACTTGCCCTAGCATTTTCGCAAGATTTTGAATTTCTTTGTTTTACAGGACGGCTGTCAGGCAGGAACTAGAGATTAAACAGCTGGAAGGCGAGAAGAAGAAACTCCTCGATCACCATAGCGACTTGTATCGTACAATCAGCCCATATACTGCTAGTCCCCGCCCCCTCTCGGCTAGTCCCCGCCCTCTCCCATCTAGTGCTCGCCCACTGCCGTCCAGTTCCCACTTCCATGACAAGCTAGATGAGTATAAAAATGCTGCAATGGATCATTTTAATCAGAATGATGTTCTGCTGAGTCCATTGGACACACAACCAAAGACTACTGAGGGTAGTTCTCATCGTGAGGAAACAACATCAAAAAGGTAATATAGCAGCAGGGATTATAATTTTGGTGCTGTAATCCATCACTTCTACTGCCATATTACCGTATTGTGCTTGAGAGTTTGTGAAGTTTTTTTTTCCCTATTGTGTATTTTTTGTGATATCACTTTATAGGTAGATATACTTTACGATTTTACATAAACCAACATTAGAAATAATTTTATTTTACTTTCAACCCAACCTTTCCCAGCTTCCAAAATCACACCTGGGGCCTGTAACATAAAAGAGATATGATTAATTAAAAATTGATTGTATCTCAATGGTACCTACGATTGATATTCATCGTAAGTTTATATGCCTCTTTTTTGTTACAGGCCCCAGGTAACACTCCTCTTATTCATAGGCTATGTGATAATATGATATTGGTTTACTTCTCGATTTCACATTTAGCCCATCGAGTGTAGGAGAAAGCTTGCGTCTGAGCGTTGAAGACCGAAAGTTTCTACGATCGGGAGCAAACTATAACATCCTTACGGGCATCCCACCTGGTATGAAGATACCCACGTTTCGTACATCAAAAGAGATTACCACTGACAGGTAATACAAGATTTGAGTGATTTTAATTTCTAGGTTCAGGAGAATGCAAAATTTCTATAAATTGGTTCTAACCAGTATAATTTAAAGATTTGTGTTACTGATTACAGAGATGCCACTCTTCAGTAATTTTTCTGATTTCAGGATTTGGTGAGACGCGTTTGTACAAACAAGTAGCAATTTCTATGCAATTTTCTCACTATTTCGGGAAATTTCATCCTCTCCTTGTTGCTTCTCTTTGATTAAGATGCCCCCCCCCCCCAAAGAAAAAATTTAACAATCAAGTTTGCAGAAGTACAGATAACAAAAGGCAATGGTGAATATTTAAGTAATTTAATAATAACTTTATGAATTGTAAAATGTCATTTAGATGAGCGAAGAAGTATAATAGATACTGCATAAGCTGAAAATTTTGCTGGGATTTTATTTTTTCTAATTTAGCGACCATGAATTCGTTAAAATTTTCAATCACAATTGCCCATAGACTTGTGTATATTGATCATTCAAAACGTGAAAATAACAACTTGCTAAAATGTAAACATATATGAAATTCAGTAAAATCGCTAAAAATTGATGTATGCTAAAAATATTGGCCTTGACAGTAGCCTTTTCAATATCCATCGTTCTACATGTATATTCTGGCTCATTGTTAAAGTATTGATCTATCTATTTTTTTTACAGTACTATCCCACGACCTGATGTCATCTCACCAATCCAAACCGCAACCTCCCCTCGTGACACGCTCGAGGCTCCATTCGACTCTGAAGAGCGCCCTCTCTCACCCATGATGAAAGCAGCTGCACAATTCGATAGGTGGCAGAGCTCTGGCAAGTCGCCTCGCGACCCGCAAATATCAAGCCCTCCCTCCGCTGAGCAGAGATCGCGCTCTGGTCTCAATGAGATACCGGTTAGAGATGTGTCTGCTAGGAAGAAGGTGGAAGAGAATGGTGACCAGTTTGTTCGGTATAAAAAGAGGACAAAGGATGGGAAGGCTGGTGAGAGAAAGGATCCGACTGAACAAACGAAGATCCGAAGCTAGAAATTAGGACTCAAAGTGACTGGAGCATCCATCCTCGACAAGGAGAGGAGTCAACCCACCAAGAGTGCGTCGTACAAAAAAGCCGCAACCATCGGTGACATCATCCAACCGGGAAAGAGCAGCGATGCGAGCCTTCACGTCTGGGCCACTCACCAGAGTCCTGATACCGCCCTATCCAAGAATTCAAGGAACTCTAAAGGAAGCCCTCGGTCAGGCGTAAGCGCTTCCCCGAGTCAAGCAGCCCGCAAAAATCTTGCTAAGTATTCTCTCAGAGATGGAGGCAGTGTTGGTGCTGGTAGTGGAAGCGAGAGGAAGAAGCGGGCAAGCCCTCGTAGGAATCTTTCGGCAAGCTTCCAGTCATCGGTGAAGAAACAGTCGGATGATGCGAATGTCAGGAAGGGAGAGATGAGTAGTAAGGCAGTCCAGACACCAGGAGGTGAGTTTTTAAGAGTTTTAGTGTAATTTATATTTTATAAGATTGTTTGTTCACAATAGGCTAGGTTTCTTAGTAAATGCAAATTTTATGAGTACTTATCATTCAAATGTTGCTCTTGACATTCTGAAAGTTTGCATAACTCTTGACTGACGCTTGATCTGCACTTGCTTTTTGCATGCTTGAAGTGTGGTTGATTTTACAGTGAAAGTTTTATGCAAACTGGATTCCGAATATTGTAACTAATAGATCTATGAAATAACTTAACCTGCTTTGATGCAAATAAACATGGAAATAGTGCAATTTGTTTTTAAAACTGTCAATTGTAATGCCAGAAATGCATCCTCACTGGAATTTTTATGTGAGAATTTAATTTGCTCTTGTCAAACTTTGAATTTTATTCTCCTTTTTCCTTTTAGTTTGTATTATGATACTATTCATATTAATTGAAGAGTGTTGATAAGTGCACATCGGGAGACAATGAATAAACTTAAATTACTCTTAACCATGATGAGCCTTTTCCAATTCATATTCCAAAGTTATGAAAAAATCAATCTTGATTTTAAAAAATTTGTCATTGTAATCATTTATAATCCCTTTTTTCCAGTGACCATATAATTCTAAATCATATTTTTTTTGAAAACTATAATTAAACCAATCTCTAACTTCCTATCATCTATATCATACCCCCTATTGTCAGATGAGGGTTCTGTTGAAGCTGCGCTCCAGAATGTCAGAGCGGGTCATGTGATTACAAGGGCGGAATGGGAGAACAGCTTTGAAGAGAGTAGGATAGCAGCAGACAAGAATGCGAAGAGGGTAAGATCTTCGTCATTGAAACAAGAAGAAAATAGCTAATATATGCTGCAAGATATCACTGTTTCTCAACCCATCTTTGAATTATGGGAAACCAAAAGAAGTATCCCAATTTTTTAGAGGAACCAATGAGAAAACTTATCATAGGGCCTACTGGGAATTTTTGTCAAATAGAAGAAAAGTTAGAATCTGGGTTTTGCTGGGAACACAATCCTAATTTCGCCGATGCACTTCTTTATTCTTAAAGTAGCCTTTTTTGCTAATCTTTTTGTGAAAGCTTTTTGTCTAGAATCCATAAGAAATCTATAACCTTTGAATATTCATCAGGCAAAAATCAGACCCCAAAAATCTTCATATTTTGTTTTCTTGCAATGCCCGTCGTCCCGATATCATTGGACAAATGATTCCAGCAACAGTATCAGAGTGTCCGATTCTAGATAAGGCAGCAAAGTGATTTAACTTTTTTTCTTGCTTCTTGTTTTTCTGGAAAGATGACTTCCAAGACTGCTGAGACACCAGAAGCCATCTTAAAGAGACTTTCAAAAGAGAGCAAGAAGCTTGATGACCTTATGATTGAGAAGAGAAAGGTAGGATTAATTGACCAATAATAATTATATGTTCTTATATAGTGCCTAACACAAGTCGTCCCTAAGCGCTCTACAATGTATCATAATCACCCTGGCTTAAGCAGCGCAGCTGTAAGTAGCATGCTGCATTTCAAGGAAAGAAATCCTGCTAGGTACCCATTCACCTCACCTAGGTCGAGTGCAGCACAATGTGGATGAATTTCTTGCTGAAGGAAATTTCTTGGATGGGACTTGAACCTGCGACCCTCTAGTTGAAAGGCAAGAGTCTAAACCAGTACACCATGATGCCTCAACATAAATATTCAGAATTGAATGAAAAATGCCTCTAAATCTAAATTCGCTCTCATTTTTCTTGCCAACGAATGGGTTACTTGGTATTCCTTCAACCAGATAGTAAAAATCGAACTGCAATCCTTGGAATCCAGTGTGCATACATTACATGTTGCTATGTTGGGCAAACCTTAGGCAAGCTTCTGGGTTGTGTAGAGAGTAGCATAAAATTTGCAGCTATTTGGGAACCTGCCAATTCTATAAGGCCGAGGGCCACAGACTACTGTAGTGAGCAACAATAAGGCCAAGGGAAAATTGTGTGGTTGCTCTCAAATGATTAACCCTCTTAAAATCGCCTGCATTAACTTTTCTTTTTCTTTTCTTTTCTTTTTTTTTAACTCACAGTAAAGAAAGAAAAAAATCGCAGAAAAATAAGGGCAATGCATAGCGGGATGAAATAAGTTTATGTACATTCTAGAAAAAAAATTTACGAAAGATTTCTAGAAACAAATTAGGACAATTCCTTTTTTCCCTTCATTTGTTTTTGATCCATTCTTATTCATATTCAATCCTCAATTAGGACACTGGCTAAAAATAAAATGCAATCATTTTTCATGAAATTGTCCATGATTTTGGAATTTTCAATGTTTATTCATTGCTTATCCTCTCTTTTCTTTTCTTTTTTTTTTTTCTCACAGCTGGAGAGTGCTTTATCCCACCTTCCAAATTCTGGACCAGCTAACGCAAAGAGAATTGAACAGCAGGTCAGTAATGTACTGTGAATTCCCTTCCAAACTTGGAACAGGGAACTTACGCTTTTAAAAAGAAAGTGAAGATTACTATGAATGCACAAAACTTTGAAAAATTGCTTACTGTAGTCTCTTTGTTTGGGACATACAGTATTATTCTGGTAATTGAAATATGAGGAAAAACTTTTGCAATTATTTGACCTTCCTATGAATTAAGTCAAAATTAACTTGAGAACAGAAACAAATTCTGTTAATTTGCAATTCTACAGATCATCATTTTCTGGTGACATTTTCATAAATGAACTGCAGTTTCTATAAAGGAGGAAAAGATGTCAATGACTCTCGAAATTTGAACCCTGTGATATGAATCTGGTTTATGTCACTTGTAGCTTCTTTTGGAATGTAGAGTCATCTTTAACACTGGAGTCTTTAATTGGAAGGGTTTTTTTTTTACACAGGACATTGTTTTGTTTGACTATCAATTGAATCATAATTCCAGAATGACAGTCTGTCAGTGGAACACAGAATATATTTGCTGGGAATGAACTATTGATTTTTATTGATTTGGCAAAGGAGAAATTCTCTCAGAGTTGGTGCACTATTCATGAATTTACACACTATTGTATTTTGGTCTGCTGAGGTCATTCTCTCCATCTTCATTTAACTTTACTTTGGTTTGTACTCTTCCCCTCTTTCAGGAAAAGCTTGAAGAGAGGCTAGACCAGGTGACCCGTGAGCTGGGTTCTGTCCGCATGCTGCTTCGGAAGTACAACGCCCTCAACATGTCATTTTAGTCCAATCACAGCCAACGTGTCGAATATGACCATCCGCTCCTCAACATGCCCGACATACCACCAAGATGCCCCAGCAATACCACAAGGTGCCAGAACTACCTCTGCATGCTCTCAATGCCCTCCCATCATTTGCTCTTCCATCCCCTGTTCAACCAATTCTGTGGCCAGTATTTCCCCTTCTAAGGATTGGGTAACACCTTGAGTTAATATCTACTGTACTATATCTGTACTATATGTATTTATTTTTATTTTTAGAGTGTGCAATGTGATTTTTTTTCTCTTGAAAGAAAAACCGGACGTGTTTCGCTCAGTGGTAGAGTGTCTTCCCCATGAACGGAAGATCGTGGGTTTGATTCCGGCAGAGTCACACCAAAGACTTATAAAAATAAAATGGGATCACCTGCCTTCTTGCCAGGTGCTCGGCATTTAAGATTGAAGAAGGGTAATTATAACTTCATGTTATGCAGGGCCTGATGGAAGAATAGCTTACAGCTGAAAGTGGCTACCCTGTGTAAAAAAAGATATTATTATTATAATGGAAGATCTTTCAAAAGGTTTAATCACATATCATCTTTGGTGCTGTTTGACTTGTCAAAATAGTCCCTTTACTTTTATAGGAGTATAGTGGTGGAAAAAAAGCATGGGAAATGCTATGTGGAGTACATACTGGGTTATTTGCAATCAAAGTTTAAATCTGCTGTTATCTGCCCTACTACAATAGACATGATGGCAATAAGAAAACAAGTTCCTGTCAAATGAACTTTTGCTTACTTTTTGAGATGATAGAAATTAGGATGAATCATTCATAGCGTATTTTACTGTTGTCCTTTGTTTGCACTAATTACGGAATCATGTTGACATGTTGTATTGCGTTTTCTTTGAATATTTGGATTTAGTCAAATTAAAGATGAAAACTCTTGGAACCCATTGATTAATTAGGTCTTGCCCTGATGTGAAAATGCATCACAGACTCTATAAATACCATCATACATATAGCAGTTATTTTACACTCTTCTTTTCATGTAAAGGATTTTTTTCAGGTGAAAGTGAGGTGATCCACTTTTTTTTTTACGTCCTACCGTCTTCTTGAACATTGGGTTGTTGGGAATTGATCTGTTCAATTTTCTCAATCTACACCATCTCCACATCTTTCCCAATTATGAAAGACCCAAGTTTAGGTTTGATAACTTGCTTCCTACAACGTGTACGTCTAACCGGTTTTTTAATACCCTTTTTTTTCTGATCAACTTGTGCCACTTCTTTTTCATGTCGCCCACTGTCCCCACAAGTGGGTGTAATATGCGAGTTGACAAAGTATATTACCTTAGTAATCTTCTTCTCCTTGTGGCCTAATTTAAGTTGTGAGAACATGCTTTCTGTATTTAATAGTGTTCTAAAGCTAACCAACTTTTTCTTCATGTAAATTTCCTTCATTATGATGGTCAAGTTGTGCCAACTTTTTGTCACATCGTCTTGACAAGTGGGTTGCATGAGCTGACACAGTCAACTATTGTGTTCCATCCATTCTATTTGTCTTTTGCTGTTACTAAATGCCCAAGTTTGTGTTTGAGGATATGCTGTATAGGCATTCTATATCTAGCCATTTCTTTGTGTGCTTCCTTTTTTCTGAAATAATTTTCTGATAGTGAGGATATGTCACTTTTTTTCCAACGTCCTACCATTGTCTTACGTTGATCTAGTCATCTCAATCGACACCGTCTCCACATCTTTCCCAGTTATCTATGACTCAAGTTTGGATTTGAGAATTTGCATTTTGAATTGGTATTCTACATCTAACCATTTTTATACTCCCTTTTTCCTCAAATAAATTTGTTCCTAAAATTAATTAAAAAGAAATAAGAAATCTTTGTCTCTATACTTCGTAATCAGAATGAGCTGTTGGAAGTCTTGATTTCACCTCTCCTCTGATGGCTGTATATGTAATGAAAAGTTTCAGTGATTGTTTTGATACTTGTAGGAACTCAATAGCATCAGTGACGCTTCTGCTCAGGGTTTGGGCTGCTAAGTAAACTTTCATTTTCTGGTTCTCCCACTTCATATGAGTAATCTTGAGCTAATTGCCGAGGCGTAGGCCTTCTTCCTCTTGTATTATGTGAAGCTAACAGATGTACTGCCACTTAATTAGATTTCCCTCTTTGTCCTTTATGATCTTCCATAATGCCGAATGTGTTCCTTGTTCATTTCAACATATGGCAAATGTCTAAAAAGACATTCACGCAATGGATCAGATTCTCTGGATCCTGGAACGAATGAGACATGTCTGGTACAGTCATCTTGACTCCCAATGTTTCCAGCATAGTGACTTGACAGGAAGGACCATCACAGGTGATTGATTCCATCCAAATGCCAATATCAGACAACTTTCTAAGGCTCTTAGTCACCAAATTAGCTCCCTCTTGTCATGTGGAGCTTGCAGATATATCTCCACTAAATTGGTTTCCCTCATTTTCCTCTATGACCTTGTATGATGCGAAGGTGTTTCCTCATTAATTTCAGCATATGACAAGTGTCTAAAAAGAGACATTCACTACACGGTGGTTGCGATTCTTTATGATCTTCCATAATGCCGAACATGTTCCTAGTTGATTTAAACATATGGCAAATGTCTGAAAAGATATTCACGCGCCGGTTCAAATTCTCTGGATAGGGCAAAGAAGGAGACCTGTCTGGCAGAGTCATCTTGGCTCCCAATGTTTCAAGCATAGTGACACGATAGTACGGACCATCGCAGGTCATTGATTCCATCCACATACCGATGTCACAAAGCTTGCTGAGGCACTGTGTCACCAAATTAGCTCTCTCTTGTCATGTGGAGCTTGCAGATGTATTGCCACTTAATCGGGTTTCCCTCATTGTCCTTCATGATCTTGTATGATGCTATAGGTGTTCCTCATTAATTTCAACCTATGCCAAGCGGAGTGCCTCTGTCACCAGGTTGCAAGGCATGGGTATCCTTGGGATCTTGACTCTTCTATCTCTGTCATCCCTGTGTCAATGTTGAGATGAGAGCAAGACCCACTTCTAACTCAGACACAATTTAGTATTACAAATTTCCATTTTCCATTACCCCGAATTACCTTTTTCTTTGAGTTTGTGCTTTTGCCCCCCTGTAGCAATCTTAGAAATCTGATAAGGAAGCTCAATCTGAGAGCAGAGGGGGGAGGGGGTGGGTGTGGAGTCAAGATATGGCTTGGGTGCATTGCTGAAAATTGTTTTGAACAACGTTATCTTGAACAACGTTATCACCAAAGATGGTAGAGCGCCGCGAAGCGGCGCAAGATAGACTAGTGTGCCGAATCAACGTGCGAAACAATGTAGTACGCCGTGGAGCGGAACGGCGGCCATTTTAGTAAGCAACCCAATGGTACTGTGCACCGCGCCCCGCGCCCCACATACCGATCTCCCATAGTCTAGACTTCTGTATCGAGGAAAAGTAATATTTTACCCCCACTTGTGCAAATTCATTCATATCGGCCTCTTATAAGTTATAACAAAGTAAATTGACTGGTCTCAATTTTTTTTTT
>BQKZ01005178.1:35575-50996 GCA_036244855.1 Temnopleurus reevesii | reverse complement strand
ACCCCTCATGGGCTCCTTAAATTGGCAAACGTACAGGGACAAAATGGCTGCCAACATGGAGAACTCTCCATTCGCTTTGTACACAAAAATTCACATTTTTCTCTTTTTCCAGAAAAGTAGACAAAATTTTGTTTCTTCGGTTATATATGTTATAGCCACAATAATTCTGCAAGCATTCCAGAAAGAACGATGTTCATTCATCATTTGAAATATGATATTGATCCATTTTCAGTAAATTTATATACAAAGTGAATGAGGAGTTCTCCATGTATGACATCACAGATTATGCTAATTAGCTATACGCATGCCATTTCAAGGATGCCCAGCACAGGTGGAAATGATGACTTTGAAAATGCATAACTTTTGAACGGATTATCCAATTTTGCTCAAATTTTCACAGTTTGTTCATCTGATTTTTCTTCATTTACGGACAGTACATTATTGTTTGGGTGTAATTCACCTTTAATATAATGCGCCTTGAGCACTCCACAGAGTGGATTAGGCGCTATACAAATGGCATTATTATTATTATTATTATCTATAACCTTTCCTACGGATATGAAGTAGATTGGCATTTTCCCCCATGGTTCCTAAATCATTTTGCGGCAAAGAATCCCTGAAATAATGATTTCTGACTATTGAAAATTGTAACCCCCCCCCCACCATTGAAATACTGAATATTTTGGGTAACGAAAGTAAAAGAAACTGAAATACGAAAACATTACATATTCTATTAGTGTAGAGGTGGTATGCCTATATCAATCAGAGTTAGATCTATTTTGTCATTAGATGAAATTCTCATTTGAATTGTCATTGAAATTGTAACCAATTTAAGAGCTTGGAATTAACATTCTGAAAAAATACTTACATGTACAAGCAATAAGGTTGCTGGAATTACTTTCAATATCAGCGTGCAGGCATTTTAACATGTACCTGATTGAAAGCAAGCGATAACTTTGAATTCAATACACTAGATACACTGGTATGTTTCGATTCATAAAATCAAATCCGATAAATGTCTCCCAATGTTTATTATAAACACATACTAACATTAAAAAGGCAATGAAAATTCTCTAACCGAATGCTGTTGACACCATTACTTTCATTCTTTTCCAAAGAGAAGAGTTTGTGACACAACATTAAATTTCATGGGGAGACATTGAATCATATATCACATGGTATTATGACCGAATGCGAGTACGGAACATGAACGGATAGAATTGTCCACGCGACATTATAGAAATCTTCAGTCATCCATCCCTAATGGCCTAACAGAGCGCAATGAGGCGGCGTAGCAGGAATTTAATCATCCCCAAAAAGACCAAAACAGACTCAGACAATATCATAGCCCTCCCCGCTCCCGCCGAAATAATAACTCAACTATATTCTCCATCGGGGGGTGGTCAGCGAGGGCGGTGGAGGCAACATCGGCAAAATTAAAACCAGACAAATACCAGACAAATACGAAGCTGAATGTAAGACAATCATGAAATCATAAATGTCACCGTGAACGGTATTTTCACTCATAAATGCCAAAAGCCGAACCGTAGCCAGTCCCGCTCAGCACTTCATTTAATTGAAACCAAAGATATTTTGCAGATCGTCATCATCTTCTTTCCCCATCTCCATCTCCTTTTGTGGCAGGTAGTAATTCTGGAAGGTATTCATCCCTGTTTTTCCCGCGCGAAAAAAATGGCGCTTAAAGTTATGGCTATATCGTTTGGCGGTCTTTGAACCAATAGGTAAAAAGTGCAGGTGGATTTAACCTCGGGCATCCATTTAAGCGCGAAAATTTGGGTTTGGGAAAAATAAAAAGAATATGTCGGGCTAGCTTTCATTCACCCTCGCGTTTGGTGAGCTATACCTAAATTTGATCACGACATATGCGACCCAAGAAGATGGAATGACACGTAGAGCCGAGGTAGGAAAACAAGTCTGAAGAATGAATGAATTAATGAATATTAGAGAGAAACATGGATTTAACACAGCGATATATTTTCCTTTTAAATCGGTATACTAAAATTGAAATGATACACTTTAAGAAAACAACAAATTCAACAATGAAGATTCTACTCTAGTACGGTAAGTACGGAAAGTGCTCTAAAATTGATGGCTGTTGGGCCAGTAGCAATTGAAAGATTTTGTTGCACAAATCTTCTAGGAGGAGCAATTTTCAATAGCTTGCTGGCAAGAAACTTTGTGCAACAGAGGTTTTCGAAACAACCAGAGCAACTTGAATAAAAAATATTTTTTACACTTTTCCCAAGTTGTGATTTCTTGCCAATCACAGATCGAAAAAGATCAGAAAGAGCTGATATTCGTGTTGCTCAACTTTACTTTCACAATTTGCAGCAGCCTGTAATGCTATAACATTTATTCATAACACTACCCAAGACACGCCCATGAATGACTTGGATTTTGACGTTTTTCTCTCAAGTGATATAACTTTAACCAGTCGATATAACATGCCATTCTCTAATGTTGTTCATAAAGTGGCAGTGGCCAAAAGAGTGGTATTTGCGTACAAAGAAACTCCGGATTAAATCATTTTCTTTCGAAATGCACTCTGAAAGTTAATTAAACAATTATGCCGATCTCAGAGTTTCAATGATTCTTTAATTTTTATTCTGGGACACCGTGCATACTCTCTTTCTATGCTAAAAAAATAACTTCTGAATGACTCTGAAAGGTAGAATACACAACCAAAAATGCATTCACGAACCGTGACATCAAATACACACGTTATGTAAACCGTGTTCAGAAGCGGGTCAAAACAAATTGACTCAACCCGCTTTCTTTCAACGTAATGCGTTTAACAAATCAAGTTTCCCCTCAAAAACTAAAAAAAAAAGTCAGCCAAAGACTACAAATACTCCAAATAAGAAACTGGAGAAGGGGTTTTGGGTTACAGAATTAATATTTCATAGCGGAAAATTTGATTTTTGGTGTTGTTGGAGGATGTTGGGAAGAAAGCAACTGGCCTTGGTAAGTGTAAAGGTTATTGCATTGCACCTAATTTGAACATCGCTTCGTTTATCATGTCCGACTTTCTTTGTGAATAATGTCGCCGCTGTCGAATAATTGAACTTGGGTCTTTTCAAAGAGGGATTGAAAGGGGGAGTGAAATAGGGTACAGAAAGACCCCTCAGAAGAATATCATCATTCTGTTAATGCTGCTAAAATGGGTTTTCTGGAGTTTTGTATATTTTTTTCTAAATATTTTGTTTGTATACATAAACCGAATACACATGTAAATTCCTGCCTAATAGAAAATTGTTTATGTAGAAGTCCGTCATATGATATTTTTTAATGTGTAAAGTATTTTAGAAACAATTCTTTCCATAAAAATGGTAAATCGAGGAGCGGGGATACAGGAGAAGGAGGGGAGAGGGTGCCAAGGGGGGAGGGGGGAGGGGGGTACTCACACTCATCTTTGAAAACGGGATACATTCATTCGAGAATACGGTAATTGAATTCGATTTTGCTAAAATTCAGAGACAGAGTTTTACTGCTCAGAGTTTTTTTAAATCTTTATTTGTGGAGTTCTTTTTTCATGGTTTGGTTGTTTTTCTAAATTGTTTTTCTAAACATGAGGTCATTTTTCCACCTTTCACGGTTGGGAGCAGCAATCATCTCAGTCGGTATAGAGCGTTTAGCTTGTGGAATCAAAGCAATCCCTCATGGTTTTGGTTTAGAATTCGACAGTTGCCACATTTTCAAAATATCTATACAATATTACACCCTGTGGAAAAAGTGTCATATTCTATTTTGTCACCTTTATGCTCCCATTGTTGAAAGGTGCAAAAATGTACCCCATTTCTAAATGTGCACATTATCTCTCTTTCTCGGACCTATTCCATATTTATCACCCTTTGTCGCTGGGAAAATCTCTCTGAATATCACGCTCCAGATTGTTCACTCCCTCGGGCGTGTTCTTTTACATTACCGCGTTGTATTGTATAACTTTCATTCATGATTTCATACTGGTACCGGGGATTGACGTGTTATTTTCTTTGGAAATACAAGACGATTATTTTGGCTCAATTCATTATTCACACATATCGCATTTGAATTTAAGTTATCATTTAAGCGTGAACATTTTATATGCGCATGTATTCTTACGAAATAATGAAACATCTCCGTTTGTACAAAGATGTTATAAATAGAAAATCTTCAGAAGCAAAACAATACAAAATCCTAATAATAAAAAGTACGGCCAAAATCAAACCAGTTTGTATTGCAATGATCGTTCCGTTCAAAAGTTTAGTTATTCCCTAAACGCTTGAAATGGAATGCATGCTCGTTCCTCCAAAAAAAAGGAAAAGGGAAAAAGAACAATCTAAGTTTGTTTTATTGGTTTCAATGGTTCCTTATTTTGAAATGTAACATTTGATGACAAAGCAACATATAAAAACCAACAATACTATTTGGAATAATGAAATAATTTAATTGGTTTCGGGCAAACATTCGTAATATGTAATATCATATCTCGTCAAAACGAGCCACAACGCATTTTGACATTTCACCGCATTTGTGCCGAATCATTTCTCGATTCAATATAATTGTGAGCGCTCTGATTTGAATGAGGTCGCAGAGTTTAATTTCAAGGCACATTCTCTCATCCTTATCATAAATGCAGGATTAATTCCATTTGTAATCCATCATGATCTGCCGCCTGCACGATGTCTTTGGTTTCACTCAATATTCCCGGAATGCATCACTTTTTGTATCACTTTTTATAAGGAGATCATCACGCAATATGAAATTAGAAATTATACAATGCCCCAGTGTGTCTCCTAAATGGGCCACTGAGAATGAAATGATAGCGATCTAAAACTGCTTTTAAATCCATGCACGCGTATGATGTCTCGCAATGCCGACAACACACCTTACCACCAGCTTACGATTCGATTTTTGAAGTAAACGTAATTGTATCTCGTAGAAGTAACACATAGAAAATATTCGATTGAGATTCTGGATACTCAGGTTGATACTAAAATCAAGAATTTTGCATATTACAAACAGTCTCATCGGAATAAACATAATATCATCTCCGAGCGAAAGGAAGTCAGAATGGAGGGAGTAGTCTTAATATTTGTTTATGAATTGAAATTGATTTGTCTCGTTAAGTATTCATATAATTTTACTTTCAGCGAAAGAATCAAATAGATTTATGTCTGCACTATTCAATAGATGGCATAAAGATGACACACATAATTTTTCGAAAGTGTTTATATTCTAATGGATAAAATCCGATGTATTTGAGGCTCAAATCATGATACTGAGCGCCATGGTATCAGCATAAAAGATGTACTTTGAACCTAAGATGAATATTAGTCCTAAGTCTATGGCAAAATGTGTACCAAAGAGGTACGATCAATAGCAGAAATTAAAGTATCTCTTTGTGTTACAGGACCCAGATATGAAGCTTGTACAGTTTTCAATGGAGATGTGTTATGTGACATGTATGCATACCGATCATGTGTCCAGCACACTGTTTTTTGATGTTATAGTGATGGAGTGACAAGATATGTGAAAAATGAATATCACTTCTTCCTATCATTATTCCTCTTTATTTTATGCACCGTTTGTTTTTATAAACATCTTTCATTCGCCTCTTCATGCTCGGGCACTTATCCCTCATCCGAGCCCACTCTCTCCGCCTCACCTTCCCGCGTTGATTCATTCCACGACAACCATAACCAGGTATGCACCTCTTCCGCTGTTCTTTCATTTCCTTGGAACGCACACCCACACGCACACTCACATATAATCCGCTATTCTTACATTCCTCTGTTACACACACACACACACACACACACACACACACACACACACTAATGATTAGTCCTATATCATTCCACCCGCCTGACATAAACACCCACGTGCCACATCCACGTATCCCCACAATTCTTATATCATCATGAAACGCACACTCATACGCACAATTACGATTCTCCTTATGTTGTTCAACCCGGCTAGCATACATACCCACATGCATACTCAAACATCTCCTTTTATACAGCCATCATCATGATACACACACCCATACGCACACTTTATTTCATCTCCAAAGAGCTTTAGCCAATACTCGTCCACCAGATATACACACCCACACCCACACTCACACATCCCCGCTATGCTTCCATCACCCATATGCACACTCATTATTATTCAAATATTCATACATCCACTCATAAACATACTCACACGCACATTCACACATCTTACGCCACTTTGCTATCCGTCTGCAACAAACACACACACACACATAATTACAATTCATCTAATTTATTTGCACCTGCCTGACATTCACACGCCCACGCACACTCACACCCTCCCGTAATTTTTCGATTATTCTGATACACACACCCATACACAATTACGATTCTCACAATACTTGTTCACCTGCCTAAAATACACACCTACACGCACACTCAATCATCTCCTGCTATTCCTCCATCTTCCTTATACACACACTCACACGAACACAGGCATACTAATGTTTATTCCATATAATTCTTCCATCCACCAGATATACACACGCACACTCACAAATGCCATGTTATTCCTCGATCATATTGATATAAACACCCACCCACACACTCATACATCTTTCTCTACTTTTCCATGCGTCAGATATACACACTCACACGCACACAAATATTATTCCAACATTCTTCGATCCTCCTGACATTCATATCCACACGCACATTAATGATACATGTAATTCCAATAATTCCACCCGCGTCACATACACAAGCACACACACACACATACACACATACATCTCCTTCAAAGACACGACACACACCCTCTCACTCTCTTATACTCCTGATGAACATACCCACACGTACGTATACTATCTATACTTCTACACTTCAGGTAGGCAAATGTATGCACACACACGCACATCAATCCGCACACCCACACATCTTTCACTATTCCTTCATCCGTCTGATCCACAAAACCACACGCACACACACACGCACACCAAAATGGGTACGTGCTTACTATCACCCACATCTTCAACGCTCACACTTGTATCTGCAATCACATTATTTCCTTGCTTTCTCTTTCGGTATCCGGCTATCGTTATCTCTCACTCCCTCTCTCTCTCTCTCTCTCCCCCTCTCTTTGTCCCTCTTTCTGTATCTAGCTTTTCTTTCTTTGCGTAAAGTTCTATGTTATTGCATTAGTTTAGTTTTCACACAATTTACAGCTTCTGCTTCCGAATTAATTGTTTTTTTCGGGGTTGTGTTTCATAAAGCTGTGCGTAGATCTACGCACGACTGTACAAACGACTGGTGATCCTTTCTCGCACTCAACGATAACTCCTGGCGCTGAATCGCACTGAAGAAAGGATCACCAGTCGTTCGTACAGTTGGGCGTAGATCTACACACAGCTTTATGAGAACACAACCCTGTCTTGGGCGTCAGCTTTGATGTCCTTATGCTCTCTTCAAGAACCATTGGTCTTTTGCACCTGTATATGATTTGAAGAATAATTCTACTCCAGCAGAAAACACGTTTAGTCATTATTACGCTCCGGCAGCAGAAGCATGGAATCATTCATTTTAAAACAATACAAAAATCCCAACAGATTAAGAGGATAGAAAGAGAAGAAACTTAAATAAAGCAACACTATTTGAAAAAAAGAAAACACAAAGTGAATTTGGTCAATCTTAGAGCAATTAGTCGTAGAAGTGTATAGCGGTGACAATATGCTTGGAGCAAGAATTTGGGACAGCTCCATAACCCTCTCGATCCATTCTCGACAATGACCCCACGACAGAAACATCATGGAATAGCTACACAAGCATGAGTAAGTGAGAGATAGAAAGATAGGAAGAGAGAAAAATAGATGGGTAGAGAGAGAAAAAAAGCGGGAAAGGGAGAGAGAGAGAGAGAGAGAGAGAGAGAGAGAGAAAGAGAGGGGAGGGAGAGAGATGGAGAAGGGGTCAGACAGTGCCGGGTGCAAGAAAGTGTGTCACATCTGTTTAAAACAAAATGCGATAAACCGTAATTTCATGAAAGAAAGAGACTGAATCTAAAATCCCTTGATCAGAATATGTCCAAGGGTATTAAAGATGATCATGACGAGCAAGGGCTTTTTTTAAGAGTTTGGCTGTCAAATGCTAAAATGTGGTGGCATGAAGCTATCTCCACTTTATCCGTCGCCTCTGGCGCCCATATCACGAGGTACCTACCCACTGTAAAGGCTCACTCACACCTTTGTGTTTTAGCCTGCATCGGCCTGGCGTTTTGATACGGGGCTTTCGCATTCACAACGGGGACATTATCAAGGCCGTTAACTGAAAAGAATTAGCCAGCCATAACCGTGCTTCTATTGTTCTAACGGTCTCTATAACGCCCCCGTTGTGAATGCTAAAGCCCGGTAATAACGCTCCCTGGATGCACAAAGACGCAGGTCATACGGTGGAATGACGTTAGGCGTCCGCTCCTTGAGCGCTAGTCGAACGTCAGTCCACCGTATAATCAGCGTATAATGTGCGCTGAGGGAGGGGGGGGGGGCGTTTTCATATTTAAGAAACGCTGGCCAACACAGGATATAAACGCAAACGTGTGATTCGGCCTTAAGGAGTACCGTGTACAGTGACATCAGTGACTGGGATCTGACCGAGGGGATTAGTAAATTTATTGACTCTAGCTGAGGCGAATTCACCAGGATAAAATTTTCAGAGGAGTAAAAGGACATATTATGAATGAGAAGAAGCTAATGTTATGAAGTCATGCGTGTTGATATTCAGCAACCTGCAGCTGTTTGTGGACTTTCAGCAAATGTACAACGCAGATGATTTTTGCAATACACCATTATCATTCCTTTACACTTTCCATTTTAAAACGAAATGATAAACTATTTAACGAAGAGGCTGAATATTGACTTGTTATCATATTGTTTTCATTTGCTGACTTTGATTTTTGTATCTAATGTTGATGGTTGTCATACATACGAATAAGATTGTGATATTCGTGTTACTTGAAAACGTGATGCTATAAGCTTAAATCTTATTTAGAAAGTTGGGCAAAACGTTTACCCAATACTGTCCACACAATTATTGGATGATATGTCCAACTTAAGAAGAAATTTAAAGAAAATGGCAATAATTTGGACGCATTTTACGCAAATATAGGTTAAAACTCGTTTACAATAATTTTTGGTTGAAATGCAAAATTGTATTTTGCATTACTCAACCAATATGTTGCCCAAAGGTTTTTGTCTCACATTTTTAAGGTTGCAGTTGTCTTGTGCTTCAAACAGTTTTCAATCCATTATTACTGATAGTAAAAAAAAATGATACAAAACAAAATTTATCAAATGAAAGTGTGAGAAAAAAACAGACTTACTTTAAAAATTTCGTTTTCCACATAATAGATAACTCGCATTGAGAACGAGATAATTCAAACTCAAACCTTGTTTTTATTTTGGCTTATGTGGTTGATAATAATGTTAATTTGTGTCTCTTTTTATTTAGTACAATGTGTCTTTTCTTTCCTCTTTTAAAAACGATGGCATTCTAAGATGGAACGCAATACATCCCGGTTTTCACCAATTAGAGTTGGCGAAAGGATAATGTTGCACGAAGCAATCACTAGGCCTGTAGATGCAATTTCATTGAAACGTGTTCTTTTATGAAACATGTATTCCAATAGGATTGCATCTGAATTATCCCTATGTCAGGATTTCATTGTTTTCATGCTTTGGCTACAGTCATTTTGTGCAAACACGAACGAATACCATGGAATACTTTGAAATTCCCTTATCATTTATTGCCCGAAATGATATCTTCTGCCTCAGGGAGCTTTTGACATTTTAGCTTGAGTTATTGCGATTAAAAGATCATAGTTTATCAAATTGCATTATCAAATCGGTTTCAATTTCTCAAATACTCCATTCACCTCAGCATCCTATACAAACTGAGACAAGATAATGACTTGTCTTTTTGCTCTTGTCACTTTGCATTAAATTAATGGAGTGCTGACTCTGATAAAAGTATCGAGTTATGGCACTTGCTTTCAAACACATTCAGTTCAATAAAACAGACTGCACGATGCCTTCATTTCATCAAAGCACGACTATATTTATATCAACCAATATACTGACATCAGTAATGCAATACAAAAAATAATATTTGAGTCCAAGACAAAAGCTATATCGGCGATCCAAGGATAAAAGCTATATCACATAAAACTCACATTGTTTGAGTACGTATATAATTACAGTGATACATAAACGTTTTCGTCCCAATCACACACAATTCAATGTTAGAAAACCACGCTTCTGGCTACACGATATTCTAGTCTTTGATCTAGGGTGCGTCCACATGGTAGAAAATTTATTGTGGATGCGCGTAGAAGGGTTTGCACTGATAGTTCCATTGTCAGTGTACAATTCGTCGCTAATGTTCGCACGGATTGGTGGATGAATATATTAGCAGTGTAAAGGAGCTCCTGAAAGTTTTCAAAGCACGTCGGTCTATTGATTTCGTCTCTGCCAAACGTCCGCACGGAGGGTGTCGAGGAAAAGATACGAGCCCTCCAAACTTGGCAACCTTTCGCAAGTGCATCTTAACAGCACATGAAATGCACTTCATGACGCCATGAAATATATCGAGTTACATGAATGACGGCTGTGTAGATGTGGAACACATTGGTACATCATCAGCCATTGACAACAATTGTTATGCCTGTGAGGCGGGTCGAAAACATAGCCTGACTCTTGCCCCGTCACGAATAGACCACTTTCGTAATATATTCAACTTTATTCTGGTTTGCCCGTAAACGAAATATGTATTACTCACTCAAAATAATGAGAGTACAATAGTCAGAATGATATTTGCATACATTAACGTTTCCAGGATGGACAAGTGTTGTAGCTTGACCAACCTAGCAGCAACCACTTCATGCTATGCACATTCCTTCTATCAAGATAATATCATTTATATCAGGTGAAGAAAGAGTTTGTAATTGCACGTTTGATAAAGAAGCGTACATACATTTTGAACACATGAAAGTGGTCTATTGGCGTAAATGAACACCACACAAGAAAATCGATTATATACATTCCAAGAAAATAAAACTCCCTATTAAAGTTGTATATAAATAGTTGCATCTCGTCTATATGCGAAGTCTCGCAAAAGAAACTTGAATTGCCTTCACTCCAGTAGATTTCTTAATTCACATGAAATTCGGGTAACTGACTGGAAGTCGAAATCCGAGCACGGGCTGCAGTTGCTCAACTTACATGAAACGAATAGAGAATGCTCTCTGCATATATAAAAGTATAATAAATTTCGGAAATTGGGAATAAAATATTCGATACCCCTCACAAAGTGGCACAGATCCTCGACGCTTGGATTTGTAACAAGAAACCCGTGAGCAAGCGAGTAGATGCGGAATATGTTCTATCATTCAGAATTTTTTATTTCATCCACGATACATCTAAGGGGTTCTTTATACCTTTGTACTTAAAAATAGACAACTTCTGCCTGCAGTTACAGAACGTTTGAAATGCGCTACCTAAACGCAAAGAGATATTGAACGACGTGGTAATCGTTTGACTGCATGGCGCTCGGCATAGGCAGCCGTTAAGGCAGACTCACACCTTTGCGTTTTTAACCTGCGTCAACCAAGCATATTTGAAAATTAAAAACGCTCCTTAGATGCACACTATATGCTAATCAGACGTCTGTTTGATCCACAGCCTGCCCTTAAGGAGCGTACGCTGAACGTCAGTTAATCGTTTGACCTGCGAATGTGTGCGTCAATGGAGATTTTAAATTTTCAAAAATCGCTCGGCCGACGCAGGCTAAAATGTAAGGATGCAAGTCGGCCTTTAGAGTTAGCTAAGCTTCTTACCTCCGTATATCTGCGTTAGTGGACCGTGTTTCAAATTTCATGAAAGCTAGGAAGATGTTGGCAATAAACATAAATGTTTGGTTTAGCCTTTAGCCACTCTCCTCTGCTGGGAATGAGCATATACAGTCAAACCTGTCTATAGTGGCCACTGTCTATAGTGACCAACTGTCTATAGGGGCCACTTAAATTGATTTCCTCCAGGTGGAAATGCATGTTATAGAACCTGTCTATAAATACCACCTGTCTACAGTGGCCACTTTTTCTGTTTCCCTTGGGGTGGCCACTGTAGACAGGTTTGACTGTATATTTATTCTGATCAGTAACGAACATGTGATGTCGTTGAACACTACGTGCACATTACTTCCCTAACTAATGTGGATACGGTGCATTAATTTTGTATTACAATCATTTGCTTATATCAGGTATAAAACAAACGAATTATATATATCTTATCGAATTATAGATTAATCAGGGGGATGAAAAACTAGCAAAAATGAAGAAAGTTATACACACCGAGATATTATAGAAAAAAAATCTCATGAACGCTATTATGAAGTATTGAAGAATTGTTGCTTGTTGAAACACAAGGTGTTAGAGCTTAATTAGAGCAACTCACTTTATGTACGTTATCAAATCAGACAATATTAAAGATGGTCTAGCAGATGATACGTTTTCAAATAAAAAACAAATTGTTGACATAAATGCTTTCAGGGAGGAGGCAAATTATGGTAGCCCAAAATATTCATGTTACAATACAGGCCCTAGGATTATCAACTGACTGAATAAACCTGGAGAGTGCCATTTAAGGTTTATACTTTAAATGACAAATTTGTGCACCCTTTCAACATAATTTTGCAAAAGAATACCAATCTTTGATTATTATTGTTGTGCATAACATTTGTGTTGCAATCGACAATCGTTCGTTATTTGCAAGCAAATTAGTGTGTATTTCTCGCATATGTTAACAGTATTTCAAAATGACTGGTCACACGCTTACTATTGAGTAGGTAAATTAATTGATGTCCTTTTGACCAGACCTTAAAGGGTAGTCACCTCTGACACCTCTCACCTCTGACGTGATGTCAGTGAAGGAATAAAAATGACACAAAAAAAGTTTGAGAAAATATGATAATTCATTCAAAATGTATTACTTTTTCAAAGTTTGGGTGATATCCTCTGATTGGGATTCTCGAGATCCTTTAGTTCACATAATCTCAACTCATTCGGTAAAGAAATTGTCAAATCTTTTTCTTTTCCATAAAAGTAGGTCTAGACAAGGTGTTTGCACTTGAGTACAGGATCGGTGTTATTTCTGCAAGCATTCTTGGAACGAGCATCGTACCCTAGCACATCAAAGATTCTGACAAATAAACCAACTTAAGTATCTCAATTAAATGATATCACCGACACTTTTTAATGGGGGTGTCAAACCTTAACAGTTTTCCATCTAGTTTTTCTTCAGAATAGCAATGTGAGGAGTGTCTTCCCCTTTAAGGTCAAGTACGTTATGGCATTCACTGATACAAATGATTTACAATGTGAATGATTTCTCCCAGACACAGTCGTGATAATATTTATGCGCACATAAAGTGATTACTTGGTTGAGACCATAGAGGCAAAAGCATTGGTGAGATTGATAATTGTACATCAAACACATACCAGAAATGTCTGTGTCTTCAAGATGCAAATGAGCTATTTGAAATGTGAACATATCAAAATGTTTCTCAAAAGTGCCTGTAATTTTGCTTGAAGACAACATTTTGATGATTTGCTTTTATAATCTATCAAGTATTTTCACTATCCTTTTTAAAAGAAGAAACAAACGTTGACAAGTCGAGGTAATGAAAATGGCACAAAAGTTGATACGTCTTAGCAAGAAGAGGAAAGCTAAGACCAATTCGTGTAATATCCCCCAGACATGCCAGAGCTATAATAGCAGACATGAATGCATCTTGAAACGGAGTGTAATTCTGTTACTGTCCATGTCGATTTGCCCCAATGCCTGTGCAAGATTCGAGGAGCTTGAATATCACTATTTTCATCTTTCTACAGTACTGAGTCGGCCATATTACGGTTTAAACAACATTCACAATGATACACAATCATAACCGTCTTAATATCGGCCAATACATTCGTATCAGACCGATATCAATCTGCTAATGTTCATCAAAAAAGTATATATTACATATATAGATTTCTATACAATATAAATCCTATCTCATGAATAAAACACTTTTGTGATTATACATTTTCTTTGACAATATATACAGAACACGCACATAATCATACGATCGTTAATAAACATCAATAGTCAAATAGCTCTCTTATGACGCTTTAGCGTAAATTCTACACTCTTTTAAAAGGGCAAATTGGAAACGTTTTGTCCTATATTTGGAACCCCGGGCTTGGAAATCGACCTAAAGGTCATACACGTGCTTAAGAACCTTAAATGGTCGAATGGGGCACCTACAATTGTACCATCATGACTGTTTAAGGTAATTAATCAACATTTTGGAACCTTTAAATGTTCCAATATTAAAACCCTTTTAGAAATTCATTTCCGAACGTATCATTCATTAATCATTTACATTTACATTTAATCATCGTGAGTATGAACAAACATTTGCAGATCCAGCTAATTCAAATAGGTCTGCAAATTATTTATGCAATTTATTTATCTGTAGGCCTATATATTTAGAACTGAGATATTAACAAAAAAGAATCCTCAACATGATGGGGACATATTTCTCACAATAATATTAACGCCCAAAGGGTATTAAATATGATGCGCAGATATATGAAGTTTGCATCATGTTTTGGGCAAAGGAGCAGATTTCCCGTAATCCTACTCCCTATAAAAGGAACCCCGAAATGTTACAAGCAACATAAAACGCCAATTTTATAGAGAATAAGTGATTAAAATCATAAAACCTGAAGTTCAGATGAATCAATATATTCTTGAGTCTTCTGCTCAGATCGTGCTTTAAAATTATTGCAATTTGATTGCAGTAACCTATAATATACGTCCTTTATCAGGTAAATATCGTTATCAAAATTCGTTCACATAATATTTACCTTTTGCTTCGAGATAAGTTACGAGATAAAGTTTCGTCTGTGCTACGTCCAGGTGCACAGTTCTCTACACATAAACCAACAGCTTCTCTATACGCTATTTACCTGTGTTTTATTCGATAGAAATTCACTTCTAATTGAATTAGCAATTCACAGTCGTTTGGCTAGACTCATCAATTAATGGGGAACTCTCCGTTCTCCGAGCTATTCGAATGTTTTAGCCGGTCATCCCCGGTGCAAATTACGAACCCCCTACCCTTCCTCCATACCCCAATAAAAGCAAGGGAATCATTGCAAAAACAACCCAAGAGCCCACCGGCAATAGGCACCTCATTCCTACACCCCCACAGGCTAAAAGAAAACTTGAAATTGGTCGCTAATTTCATTTTCAGAGTTCCTCGATCGAATAAACTCTGGTGGTTAAATGTCCGCTGCGCTTACCTGGTTCACATTTTTTTCTCTAAAAAAA
>BQKZ01005178.1:0-25846 GCA_036244855.1 Temnopleurus reevesii | reverse complement strand
TATGCTGTGCGTCCAGGGAGCGGTTTTAAATTTTTAAAACCGCTGGGCTGACGCAAGCTAAAACCGCAAAGGTGTCAGTCGGTCTTTAGGACTGTCGTCATGGTCGTCGTTTATGAAACCTCAGGGCTTCGGCTCTGTGTGGAAACATGGCTCTTGTGAATAAAACTCTCCTGGTTTTCGTGGAAGGAAAGTAAGGCAAATTCAATACTCCGCCCTTAGCGGAGAATTTAATCTGGCAGTCAGACACGTAGTGAACGTTAAAGTTTATGTCTCTGTTACAAAAACTGCAACGTGCTTTTGTGGATACTACGTCATCTTTGCTCTGTATTACACAAGGAAGATGATTGACTGACGAGGATTTTCGGGTCTTGTTATATGTACGCACATGGTCGTGTCAGAAAGCAAAGCAAAGTCTCCCAGTAAATTTTTTTCAAATTCAAATTTGATATACTGAGTATGCTGGGCCTACGTTACTCATATAAACACGAATGTGTGGCTGAGCCTTAAAAAAAAGAGTCTACCCCGAACAAAAGTATTTGTTCAACAGGAGCAGAAAAATCAAATGAACAGAAGACAAAAAGTGTGAGAAAAATCGGACAACTAATAATAAAGTTATGAATGTTCAGATATTTAAACAAATTGGCAACTGATGACGGCATAGGTATACAACTGACCATTAATAATATTCATATCAATGTTATTGAAAGTTTCTTTTTCTCCAAAAATTAGATTTTCTTAGAACCTTTACTGTAGGATATCTTCATGATCAATATGTAGATCCCATATTTGTATATTTACATTCATACAAACTTTGTATCTTTCTGTAGAAATGATGAACTTTGCACCGTAAATATTAAGAAAATTCTGGTGAGTATTGCACCCATGATGACATCAAATTGGCAACATGTCAATTTTCACTGATTTGCTCATTGTTCTTAAATCTTTATAAGAATCATAGCTTTTCTACTACTTGTCCGATTTTCTTCACTCTTTCTTTGTTCTGCTTAACGAATTGTTCATCTTCCGTCAAACAATTGTCTTTTGGAGTTGACTCTCCTTTTAAAGGTTAGCTTGGACCTTGCGTTTATATAGCAATAGTTTCTATGGGAAGGAAGAAACATTTGTATTGTCCACATGGATAGCGCCAACATTTGAAAAACTAAATCTAGCATCATTTTAAAGAACAATATCAAACTGTGTGATATACTTAACCGTTCCACACGAATCATCACTGTCTTCAATCAAAATTAGAGGCCACTAAAAATATTGCCGTATGTCTCCCATCCGAAATTGCCTAGATTTTATTCATCGAGACTGGGATACAAATCTCTTTTTTAAATAATAGTCTTTGTATGCTTTTACACAACTACCATAATTTTGAAAAAAAAAATCGAATACATGTATCTCATAAATGTATATTTCTTCGAATATTGAATCTTCGGCCCCGGGTTGTAATTATCATGGCTAATCATACCACCCTCCTCTATAAGATGCTCCGGAGTAACCTTCCGTTAAGATCAGATGGGGCATGTAGCGCTGCGCAGAGAGCAATTGCTCGTAATGTAACAAGCACGAAATTAAAAAAATAATAATAAAATCGAGACTGAACGTCGTAACTTTACACAAAATGATGTCGTTTAGAAAGACATGAAGTCATAAAACTTGATTATTTTCATATCACACTGCGCTCAAGGGTTCAAAATCAATCTCCATAATTAAAAATAAGTACTGTGGCGAATGACCTTACCGCCAATAGAATACTATGTTATCAATGAACTCCTTTACTTATATGAAAATGTGTTTGTTGATGAAATATTTCCACTAATTGTGCTATTTATATTCCTTCCTCTCGGCAACGCAAATGAACCATCTTGAAAATTGAAAGTATCTCAATAACGCTTGAAGTAAAAATCTAACGCATATTTTTCATTCATTTCCACTTATTTTTAGTTGATTTTAATTGCACAACAGATCGAGGCTGGATGAACTTCCGGTGAACTGCTTCGGTACCCTCAAACCTTACGCAGAGACAAACTATTTAGAACCAGGAGTCAGCAACCTTTCCCGTATGGCGTCATATTTTATGACTCCATATTCATTTGTAACTTGCGGGGTACTTTCTCATTCGTTATAATTGACCTTAACTGTAAACAGGTCGATACTGGGTGTTCGGGCGGTGATATGTCTTGGTTGTACCACAAACACACGCCCCACCCTGACCCATAATGATCTATTTAGAACCAGGAGTCATCACAGCTTTACCAGTATTGCGTCACATTTTATGACTCCATATTCATCTTCCATTCGGTCGAAAAGTAAAGTGGATATTGAAATGCCTCCCTTTCGAGATAAAAAGTGAGATATTGATATATTACCATATTACTATTTCATACATGCACAACAGGTCGATGCTGGTTGTCCTACCGCTGATTTGTCTTGGTGCTCCCACAAAACTCACGTAAGGACAAATTATTAAAAACCAGGAGTAACAATAGCCTCGCCCTATGGCGCCACATTTTGTGAATTCATATTCATCTGCAGGAAAAAATGGACATGTGTTTTAATTGACCTTAACTGTGCAACAGGTCAATGCTGGGTGTTCTGCCTGGGTTGTCCCATAAACACACGCCCCATCCGGACCAAAACAATTTATTTAGAACCAGCAGTCACAACAACCTCGCCCTATGGCGCCACATTTTATGAATTCATATTCATCTGCAGGAAAAAATGGACATGTGTTTTAATTGACCGTAACCGTGTAACAGGCCAATGCTGTGTGTTCTGTCTCGGTTGTCCGACAAGCACAGGCAAAAAAATCAATCTATTTAGAACCAGGAGTCGAAACAACCTCACTCGTATTGCGTCACATTTTATGACTCCATATTCATCTGCAGGAAAAATTGACATGTGTTTTAAATGACCTTAACTGTGTAACAGGTCGATGCTGGGGGTGTTTTGCCTTAGTTGTCCCACAAACACACGCACCACCCTGACCAAAAACAATCGATTTGTACCTCGCAACGGAGTCATTAGCAGACGATCGGTGCTTCAAGCACGTGACCAGCATTTTATCATGAAGGGAAAAAATAAGGGGGATGGAAAATGGAAAGATAGAGAACGGGGTAGAATGGGGGAGAGACAAGGAAGGGAGTGAACGAGGCAGAGAGGGGAAGAAAGGGAGAGAGACCGGGAGAGCGTGAGGGACTGAGGGAGGAGAAAGAGAGTGAGGGGGAGGGTGGAGGAGAGGAGGGGGAGTGTGGAGGAGAGGTGGGGAGAGGGGGAGGAGGTGATGGAGGAGAGATTGAGAGAAACAGAGAGTGCGTGTTTGAGTGTTTGTTTGTGCGTGTGTGTGTGTGAAAAAGAGAGAGAGAGAGAGAGAGAGAGAGAGAGAGAGAGAGAGAGAGGGGGGTCGACATAGAGTGAGAACGGTGGAGTAAAACAAAAAAGAGAGAAGGAGAGAGGGAGGGAAAGAAACAGAGACAGAGAGGGAGAGACTGGGACGAGAGGAGGAGATGGGAGAGGTATAATGAAACGAAAGAGAGATGGGGGGAGGGGTTGAGATTGAAAAATAAAAGGAGGTGAGTATATGGTTAAAAAAAAAGGAGACAAGTGAAAAGGGAGACAGACAACGGTAGAGAAAGAGTACAATATTGTGAGAATCGACTCGCTAAAAGGACGGTAAACAATGTCAAAATACTTAGCGTCCTAACAGTTTTGTTTACAACTCGGTTGTTGCGTGGATCTATAATATGCCACTCTTTATGGTCATCGTCTGCAAAGGGGTAAAAATGTTTTAACTTGATGGAGAATGAAATATAGAATCGCAAATACTTTGTTAACTATGCATCAAAACATACATGGATATGTATGTAGTGTTATCTTCATATCGTTACCACTGGTTACAATAGTTTTTTGTTATGTTTTATTTACTTGTGAAAGAATGATAAATACATTGCAATACACTGCTACAAGTTTATGTATACATTCAAAATCATGACCGAAAACAAAACACAAATGTACCACTTGAAATTCAAGCAAAAACTAGCTCATTCATCACTTCTGTACTGTTTAAAATTCAAATATAAAATCATACCATTTCCTTCAACATATTCACAGACATGTGTGGCTCAGTGGTAGAGCGTCTGCTCCATGAACGGAAGGTCGTGGGTTCGATCCCCGGTCGATTCATACCAAAGACTTATAAAATGGGACCATCTGCCTTCTTGCTAGGCGCTCGGCATTTAAGAATGGAGAAGGGTAATAATAACTTTATGTTATGCAGGGCCCGCTGGAAGAATAGCTTACAGTTCAAAGTGGTTACCCTGGGTAAATAAGAAATATTACTATTATTATTATACAAATAAAGTGGTCAAAATATGTATAGTCCATCGATCACAGGCACATAAACTAGTCCAAGTTTGCACTCCACCAAGCCCACACGATTCTAGAAACCTGCGTTACGCGAAAATGTTGGAATGTATGACACTGGGTGACTTCAAGTACGGTGTTGAACGCCGGTGTTGGTGTTGCAGCAAAATCAACACCAGCCTCAACACCAAACTTGAAGTCTGTCGATGTTTGGGGTAGACCTCGCAAGATTATGACGTATTTCCGGTCGTTTCTGTATCACTTCTGTAAACTGACCAATGGTGTTGGAGCTCGGTTTACGGACCGTTTTGCTCTCTCAACACCAACACCAACACCGAACACCGTACTTGAAGTCACCCATATGTGCTTTGAATTCGTGCATGTTTGTTTTTTTATTAGGTGGAAGCTTTGAGGATGGAAATCTGCCAACTAGTGTCTTTCGATAAAAACAGGTCGTCGCAATGTGTAGTAGACTTAAAACGGTCATTGCATCAATTTTCCTGGCTTCTCACCTGAAACACTACCCGAACACTTGTTGACAATCAATAGATGACATCTTTACAGGTGCGCCATGAATTAGCTCGATTTGACCCACTCAAGGACCCCAGAGGATCGGGGGAAAGACGCTGATAGTCCGCTAGAGAATCGCTGAACAACACTGTAGCTGCTGAATGGGGTCACCAATGTGAGCAAAGACACATTTGTCTTTTTCGAGGAACATGCTCAAGCTTATAATGATTTGGGAGGATCATTCAAAGTACGCAATGATCACCAATCCCCTCATGCCTCCAATGTCCTAATGGGTGTTATCGAACTATGATTGCTACATTAAAGGGGCATATCCACCATAATCACAGCCAAGCCGTCTTTATAAAAGACTATTAAATCATTAATTTCTTTTTAAGATAACAAAGGGGTGGTGGGATATTGTGAGAGGCTTTTGCTTTCATATACACATATTTGAGAATTTGTAAGCCAAAATACCTGAAAAGGCAGGCACCCCTCCCACCCCTCCCTTAATAGAATTTTGTGAAAGGTATAATAACATTGGTCAACAAGCAAATTATTGGGTTATTAATGTGATTTTAACATAATTTAAGGTGTTTCAATTTATTCTTACTCCATGTCAGAATATTTTGAAGGGCTTCTTAATTGTTCCCTATCTTTTAATCTTCAAATGTTTTCTGGAACAGTAACATTGCTACCTTTTTAGGCTCGTCATAGAGCCGTTTAGGGGTCTTAATTGGATACGTGTAAACTGATAAAGGACTATATGGAAACTACCTTCTAGAGGATTCCAAATTTCGGACTTAACTTTCCAATAATGCTGAAACCCGTCTTTTGGCCCACACTCATGAGGCGCCAAATCATATCCTACAAGACAAAACATTGAACCTTTGTACATTCCCAAACCTTACTGCGCATTCTGAAAAAGTATATGGTCTTCAGAGGTGTGATGTGTCTTGTAACAATCCGCCAACGTTAAACAAAACTCTAACCAAAGTCACACCATGGAACTTGGAATCCATCTGCAAATGAATTAATGAAACCACGGTCTAAATGTCAGGCTATAAGCTTGGCAATGCTGGGCATGTTCAACATGCATGATTATGCAATAATCAAAAGTTTTCTATCGATAACTACGACAGATCTTCTTTCAAACCACTTTTAATCAGCGGTTATGTGACATTAGTGATGATATATATTGGTATTGAATTCGAGACGTATGATTAATTTCAAATGGAAATCAAGATATTCCAAAAGTCATTGGGAGAAAATGACCTGCCCTAGTTTCTTTACGATAACCTCCGAGCCAACAGCTGGATAAGTATTGAGATAAGAAAAACTTAGTTTTCACTTTTGAGGGATTATCATAAGGAACGCTATATTCTCGGGTTGAGGATGAGTATTTTACATTTATTTATTTATTACGTTTTATTTCAACAGGGTAGCCCCATCAGTAATCGCAGTACTATTCTTCCTGAGGGCCCTGTATAATACAATATACATTATTTACATATTAACAAACACACAATTATATGACAGAAACTTTTACATTTGAATACAAAACATACACATGTTAAACCTTTAACTTTTATTTTGTGGAGGGAGAAAAATGTGGAGGGAGAAAATAAAAAAATATATTACGTTAATAAATGACTATGGGTCGTTTTTGTTCGTCATGCAAATTTTAACCTCTTCAAAAATCATCCTTAATACAGGGGAGTTTTTAATCTACACAGAAACAAATTATCTTTCGCCAGCAAATTTACCATTTTACCTTTGTTCGTGTGCTAGCCGTATTACCTCTTACAAATATTTTTTTATTTGCGCATTATTAACGCCATTTCAGTGGGTTCACACAAAATGGAATCAAATAAACCTACCTTTATTCTATAGAGTTTATTATTTTTTAAACTATCTTCGGTAAAATGATTGACTTTAACCTAAAGTTATTAATCAAAGAAGAAAACGTTCTCGCTCTGACTTGTGGCAAGCTTACGGGAAGCTGACCAAAGCAAACGTTGAAACAAACAGCTTATGGGAAATCACAAGGGAATCAAATATAAAGTATTAAGGGATTTTTTTTCAAAAGAACGTATGATTTTACTAGAATCCCCTTTTCCTGTGCACAAACAAATTGGCGGGTTGTCCTCGGGTAACTTAACACGTCATCATTACGACGTAATCCTTGAAATATGATACACCATTTTTGCTAGTAATTGTTTGCGCCCTCCAGTACTCCGCTTCGTAAACATTTATTGAAACGCCACCTGGGCTTGAAAAAAAAAACCGCGGGAAGAGAAGAAAAATGGCGGGAAGAAAAAAAAACGCGGGAAGATCGGCGACGATCAGAGACGTCCTTGAAGAGAAAACCTTGCGTGATGACAGTTGGTTTTTCTCCGACGGACCATTTGTCTAATTGGTGAGTGTGTAAACAAACGATTGGCTGAAATTGAATAGTTTGTCAATATGTGAAGCAAGCTTGTGGCATTTGTTAATTGCAAAGTCGGTAATTAGCAGAGTGGTTGTTCCAACAGACTTCCTATCAGTTTCTGTGGAACCGCAGGAGAGGTGGGATCTGTCGACCGCCATTTTATGCACCACATTGCATAGATTAAATGCTCTTGAATGATTGTTTCTTAAAATCTAAGTAAGACTGACGGTATGGTTACGAAAAAGGAAACACTCATATATAATGTGAAACCTCATTAATTCGTGCTTTCCTATTTCGTTTTACTTTTTTTGTAATTTCGACATCTTATTTTTTCCTTTCTTTTCTGAATAAATAAAATGTCGGGTTTCTTAATATGATGGGAATTCAGTAAGAACCACTTATATTTTCCCCATTTTCCCAGCATGGACCAGTATGTTATTTGCTAATTAAAACAACTAATAAAATAATGTCAGCAGAAAATATTTGATGCACATGAATGTTCTCGATCATTCTTACGATAAAACCCCCAACAACCTTTGAGAGTTGATTTATTTCAGTATCTCAGAGCCAGTCGAGAGCCGACATATGCTGAATCGTCAATAAATCAAGAAAAAGCAATGTTTGTGCAAACATTTTAATAAAGTTCATGATTTCATCCACCATTAAAACCAGACCGATTAAGGCCGATTTACACCTTTGCGTTTAAGCCTGCGTCGGTCCAGCCTTTTCGAAAATTAAAAACGTTCTCCGAGTGCCTATACCCTGTTCAGATGGTGGACTGACGTTCGGCTTGCGCTCAAGGGGCGTACGCTGAACGTCGGCATGGTCGGTTTATCGTAAGACATGCGTCATTGTGCGTCCAGGGAGCGTTTTTAATGAAAAAAAACCCCCAAACCGCTGGGTCGACGCAGGCTAAAAAGCGCAAAGGTGTGAATCGGCCTTTACAGGACAGGTGTGTTAAGATGTTGTGTCAAATAAACATTCACCTGATTTGTTCGTTTACAGGCCAAGATTGACGTCCTATCATCATGTTACCAGAAATGGAAAAGAAACAAACTCCCCCAGTATGACAATTTACATGATTAAAATGACACAGGAAAACTAGCAGACGTTGCAAAATGATTGATGACATGGCTCTGTCAAATTTACTCTACATGGATCTAAACTCCTAAACACGAAAGGCTTTTAGCGGAGTTGCATAAATTAGATTAACACTACAGCGCTGGGGCGACATATAAACATTCCCAAAAGTGACATTCTCTTTTTCTTCGTCTTGATATACGTGACTTTAGTAAGAATGCGCACATTACAAAGGAAAGGCACACAAACTTACCTCTCGCACAAAACCAAATACATGGATCTTTGTAGTATTCGCAAGTGTGGGTTGTATTTGTGTTATTGCGGCATCGGTTAAGATTATCAGTTTTACAAATAAAGTTACAATATAAATGATTATATTGAATTACACATTCATTGATTTCTTTTTCTAATAGAAAAAAAAAGAGTTTGAAAAAGGAAATACAATATACGTGACAGGTAAAATATCATTTACACATAAGTATGAAATGAACTTTCCTTTAAAATCTATGTATAAAAGTGGCAACGATGTGCTGTTTATGAATGAAGAAAAATGACATACCAAAGACGCCAATTCAAGGATGTCCATCCCAGATGGAAAAAAAGTAATACAATTTATAACTTTTGAACAGACGATCCGATTTGGCTCAAATTTTCATAGTTCGTCAATATTAGTTTTTTAATGAATGATAATGTATTTTATATTCATCTTTATTCTTTGTATTTTTCATTATATGTATATTTATTGTACAAAGGGCGTGCTTGTAAAACAGTTTGTATAACTGAATGCACCTACCCTGTTTATAAAGAAGACTATATAATAAATAAAAATAAATAAATAAATAAATTCATTGACAACAATGTCTAATGCTGTGCAGGAATTAAAAACAACATCGGGTGTTTAAATATTTTTATTTGATTCTAGATGGTTGTTATTATAACATTTCAGATGTGTAGCTAAACAGATTCAAGCTGGTGTTACATTTAACACCAGCGTCTTAAAGTGTACAACAATTTTACATTTTTGAACCGTCTATGAAACATTTTATTCAAACTGAAGTAGAAATTTTAAAGTTAAGTTTAAAAATGTGTGTTTTTCAACTTTGTGGATGTTCAATACTCTCATCTATTACGTAGCATCATCAAAACTAATCTTCATATACTGGCTGATCATGATCTGGGTGTCAATAAGGGCTTGCTCCAAATTAAACAAATTAGAACGAGAAGCTTACTAGCATTCGCACATGTTGGACTTATAGGCGTCCATAATTTTCCCAATTGGTCAGCCTTCTTCCGCCTAGATTCGCATGTGTAAGAGTTTTCCAGATCAAGTGCACGCAATTGATGCAGCCATGCAACATCGGGCCAGTAGAGGGTTGGGGAGAAAACTTTTCCTGCATAGCAAAGGGCGTTTTCCTCGAGGCAAGTAGAGAATTTGATAATGGAAATGGTTGTTCCGCAATCAATCATAAATATATCAGAAAGTCCATCACATTGGAGTGGAAAATAAAGGCCCTAGTGACATCGCACGGTTCCTGAAAAAGAAGGAAAACAAACGTTGTTTTTGATCGATGATGATTGTCTGTATGTGTTTAATTTTAGTACAATCTAATAGAATTACCTGTCCAAAAACGCCTTTTATTGTCTATTTTTTGACTGTCCGAAGGGAATATGACAATGTGTATTTTCCCTCATTCCCACTAGCCCATATCGTGTCTAATGAAGCATCTAAATGTTCTCTAACTTCCTAAAATAATTTTGCAATTTACCTGATTCGGTCAACACCCATCTCAGACAAGGCTGAATAGAAGAAACACAGCCAAAAAAGTTTTCGACAGCAGAAATGAAGTTTATGTTTAATGACGTGAAGCTATCTTATTCACCTCGTTAAACAAAAAGAACAGTTTTTAGAGAGATTGCGCTTTAGATACTACATGTACTATGTGAGGTGCCATATAAATATATTATCACAATGCAATTTGTCAATAGTTGTGAGAAGGGCATATGAGACCTTAAGAAGGTTATTCACAATAATATGATCATACAAGTGACTTATAAGGCATCAAATCCATTTTGAGAAAGTGCTCCAGCGTCAATGTTTTTAACTCGATGCCTATTTATGCGTATAAACGGAGGAAAACAGGGCGGGGGGAGTTGATTGATTTGATGACGAATTATAGTCCTATATAAACAACAAACTTATTAATCTTGCAAAAAATCGGGAATACTCAAGAATCATAATAAGCGGGGGTTAACGGAACCCCATATCACCTAAGGAATTACACCTTTATACACTTTACCTCTACACTTCCGCTCCAGAAGCTGTTAGTTTGTATACATCCTAGGACATGCTTAGATTACATGGTCACGAAGGTTTAGCACCGTTATGTCTTATTAACGATGCTGAATGAGTTTAGCAGACCCGATTTCTATGCACACTCTATAGGGTGTGTCATAAATATTGGTTTGTGTATGTGAAGTCGCTTGATTAAATGACTGAAAAAAAAATCAGACTAAAACGCTTCGCAGTGTAGTGATTCTGACTCTCGCCCATTAACCGGGGAGTCATCGTTTGATTCCCACCTATGGTGTAATTTCCATCAGCAAAAATTCCATCGACATTTCGCTGCAGTCAACTGGGGTGTAATTAACTTTTCGTTGAAAAATGCTTATGCGCCTGATTATGTGATACTACATGTAGTAGTAGTAGCTGCACCGCCAAAGTCAAGGAATAATTTTGCAACTGCATAGCGCTTGGAAACTTCTCATGATCAGGTGATAATATATATGCCGTTATATATCATTATTGTCATTAACATCGGGGAATTGCGTCGTGCATTTTAGTGATATCTATAATTTTGAATTTACATTTGAAGTAATTCTGCATCTCTAGCTCGTGCATAGCGTGTTTCATAGCAAATACGAACCGTCATTGGTTGAATGTGCAGTTCTATTCAGATCACTCTCATACTACACATTTCTTTAAATATTATATATAAACCGATTTTGCCTCGGGAAGGTCCTGTGCTGTAACATAATATGAGCTGTAACATAATATGAGTTGTGACCAAGCAAGATATTTTCCTTATTACTCCAAAGTGTCAGCAAAATGTACTAGTTTCATCTCTACAGAAGATAGGATTCTTAAAGAGCATATAGAACAAGGAAGGTTTTTTTTCTTTTAATCCTGAAACCTTAATGTCTTGTGTTCCCAGTTGAATTAGATAAGCAAAGGTGATTTTATTGAGAAGATTTATGTGCGTTTATAGCGACCCTCAGATGAATAATTACTTCATATCTTATTTAGATAGTATCAATTCAGGGCATTTCAAACTATCTACTTTTCAATGTAAATGTATTGTGTGCAAAGTTGAATTGGCGGCCAGCAGATAATTATGCAAACTAAGTTCGATGGAGTGAAATCATACTCAGAAGTAGATGGATAGCAGTCAACTAACTCGGGATTGTGTGACATCAACTGAAAATGGAACAAATCTGGGTCAAAGTAGCTCAGAAAGACAGTCATATCAATTCTGACGTCATTTTGTGAATTCATGTTTACCTCGAAAGGGACCAGTTACTTGATATCTACCTTAGATAACACACGTCCAGAAATAAAAGTATTGGTCAAGGATTTTTTTGTTGTTGTCATTTTTAGTGATATTTTTCAAGCTTATCATACTGGTTTATTCAGGATTAGGACAGTGATGACCAGTTGTAGTTTAACAGCCTCCTGAAAAGCCCCCCCCCCACCCCCCAAAAAATGTATCGAGGAAAATTTGTCGCCCCAAGAAAAATTTGTGTCCCCTCAAGCTTAAGTTTTGCACCCTACCCGTCTACCCACTTGTTCTCATACGTCTATAAGATTTAGGTCCACGTGTAGACTTATTACATTTGCAGGAAGGTACTCACCTACATAATTACTCAAGATCTTCATTTGATCCTTGCAAAAATACTCAATCACCATCGGTTAGCTCAGCCTAGCTTTGCCCCGAAGCACTCAACCTGCAGACTTGTATTTATGTAGACTTCTGGTGTGTCTTTGTTGAAGTCATGCATCAATTCAATCTGTATAAAAAGCACAGAAAAAAAATACAGATTAACAATTAGCTCAAGCTTGTGTATTGCACTTGATTTGCGTGCTTGAGTGTTTTGTTACTTATACTGTTTAAATAATCAAACAGCCTTAAAATACTTCAATTACAAACTGATCAAATACTGTATATTGCGTCTTGAACTGAGACTGGCTGATTAAAGAACTTTCAGTTCAACCAAACAACGGCGGACACAATTCTAATTACATCAGTGTCTGGTTTCAAGACTAATATCTTTGGTCCGAAGAATAACTTACGACTTTAATATCGGAAAGTGTCTTCGCATAATGTCGTGACAAAGGGGTGTTGGTCAAAATTAACTGCAAATCAGCTGCAACTTTGCAAATTATAACACGCATTTTCATTCGCACATGGTATGTGCATTTAACAAGAGGCGCATAAAACAATGCTTTTGATTGGCGCGTTCCGATCAACTACAACTTGCGATCAATTGCAACTTCTGAACAACATGTGCGTTTTGCAATGACACGTACACCTGTTCCAACATAATTTACATATGCACTTGTAAGTTGTGCAGTTATAGCATTCACTTGAACATGAACATTTAGAAGCAAATGAAATCATTTCCAGCCTCTACAATTTCTTTGAGTAAAACTTACGTCTTTGCAGAAACTCATTAACAACCGGAATAATATGTTAGAAATCTCCTAACGTTCCTGTTGAAAACAGAAAAAAAGTCATCGGTTACCTCACGGACAATCGTTATCGTTGAAAACTAGCATGACACACATTATGTATGATATCTTCCGTGGGTAAACAAAAAAGTAATTTACAAATGTGAAAATACGTTTTAGGAAAATTTCAACAACCTTTCGTTTAACAAAACAACCACATTATAGTATGATATAAAGTGATATTAAGAAAGATATATCATCAAATTATCTATCAATATCCCCCTTGAAATGAAAAATAACGCTCATAGCATCAATGATTCAAATGAGCCACATTATTACCATTTTTATGACACACCGTGTACCAAGCAGCTGGCTCGTGAGGTCATCCATTTCGAACCTGCGTACATTAATCTGTCATCAGCAAAATGAATTCCTCGCATTCATATGATGTCTCAATCTAGGGCTTACATATATTGTTTATCAAAGTACAGGGCTTTAAAGTCATATCAAGCTGATTCAGAACTTTNGCTCAGAAAGACAGTCATATCAATTCTGACGTCATTTTGTGAATTCATGTTTACCTCGAAAGGGACCAGTTACTTGATATCTACCTTAGATAACACTCGTCTAGAAATAAAAGTATTGGTCAAGGAAAATTCTTTTGGTCATTTTTAGGGATATTTTTCAAGCTTATCATACAGGTGTATTCAAGATTAGGACAGTGCTGACCATTTGTAGTTTTACAGCCGCCTAAAAAATCTCCCCCCCCCCCCAAAAAAAAAAATGTATCAAGGGATATTGAAGAGAAATTTGTAGTCCTCTCGAGCTTAAGTTTTGCACCCTGCCAGTCTACCCCCTTGCTGTCATAAGTCTAGATGAGATTTAGATGCACGTATGTAGACGTATTACACTTGAAGACAGATATAAATATAATCATCTACATAATTACTCAATATCTTCACTGGATAGCCTGTGATTCTTGCAATAATACTCAATCACCATTGGTTAGCCCAGCCTAGCTTTACCCCAAAGACCCCAACCTGTAGAGTAGACTTCTGGTATTGTCTTTATTAAAGTAATGTATCAATTCAATTTGTATAAACACAAATAAAAAAACATACGAACAAACAATTAGCACAAGCTTAAATAATACCTGTGTATTGCACTTGATTTGCGCGCGCGCTGTTTTGTTTTTTGTTCTGTAAAATAACCAAATAGACTTAAAATACTTCAATTGCGTACAAAATTAATGTGAAAAATACGTTTCAGGAAAAATTCAACAAACTTTTGTATAACGGAACAACCATAATAAATTATAATTTAATATTATACCAAGAAAGATATACAATTGAATTATCTATCAATATCCCCTCTGAAATTAAAAATAAGCATCTGACTTATTAATGCGCTCACAGTGTCAATGGTCCAAATGATCAACATTATTACATTTTTTTATGACACACCTTGTATCAAGCAGCTGGCTCGTGAGGTCATCCATTTCGAACCTGCGTACATTAATCTGTCATCAGCAAAATGAATTCCTCGCATTCATATGATGTCTCTATCTAGGGCTTACATATATTGTTTATCAAAGTACAGGGTTTTAAAGTCATATCAAGCTGATTGAGAACTTTGATAAGCCCTATTTAAATCGACATTTCACATTTTTCCTGTCACAAATAGCACTATTTGGAGCCGCTAGATATGCCTGTCATACTTCTTCCTTTAATGATATTAGAGTAGAAGTAGTCAAATGATAAGTGAATGACATTTTAGTGATCTCTCCTCCCGATAATTTAGGAATGCTCGTCACGTGTAAAGCAGATAAAAATGTAATATTCAAAATTTTCATTAAAACTACACAAATTATAAGATTAATAAAAATAATGATAATAATGCTGGTTTCTTTTTGAAGCGCACAGGTCCGTCAGCAATGACGCTCATGGCGCTGTACATCAAATATTAAATACATTAAATATTAATTATTAAATATATTAAATAAATATTAGATAACGAATATAAGTAAACATATTTTAAAGAACAAGAAACATTTTCGAGAAATTAATCATTTAACGTTACGATCGCCCTCACACATATACATTGGTACTGGTATTAACTAAAAATAGAACTTATAAAAAAAGATTTAAAAACAAACTTGCACAGGATAGTTACAAATAAATCTGCCAAACCATTTTCCAGAAAATGGCTTTTGCATAACCTTTATTCTTTGTTTAACTCTAAATTAGTATTCCGACTTGTGATGAAGTATGAACTCTATATATGACTGCTTCCAAACAGTTTCTATCGAAATAGAATTTCTTCTCAGAAACAAGTGCTTTCAATGTACGAATAATACTATCGCATTGTGACGTAATGCAGGGCCGATATTATTTAGGGTGTTACAACGAATATTCTGGGTTTTTGTTAGAACTGATATATAGTTTCTTTCTTTTGCAACGACTGCATAGTCATACACTATAATTCAGCTTTAATATAGAATAGTAAATAATGTTTGGTAAAAAAAAAACGAAGATATATATCAACATTGTAAAATATCAGCAGACTAAAATGAAAACTTGCATTAGTGATATTATGGGGTATGCGGGTCAAATTGTCCTATCGAAGAACAATAATATAATCATCCAACATGAACTATATAAAAAGTAAATCATGACACAAATTGAAAATTCATCAACAAGTCTTGACATTAAATAAACATCCTCAACAATTATGTCATTGGCACGCACTAATATGTTGTTTTTCAGAGGATAAGTAGTTCCGGCTATAAACCAAGAACTATTGACATACGACCCTTCCTCCGGCCATTAATGGCGCCAAAACCTCTTCTATGAAACATTCGAAGAGTTTTATTGCTAGGAGTTCCACAAATAAAGTCTCATCGTATGGTTTACTGTTGAACAATAAGACGTGGAAACATTTGAGTATTTAAAGTGTCTTCTTTTAAACTTTAGAAAACAATATTTGATAACATTTCAGAATTTGAAGTTTGCAGTGTTATTGAGATTTTATAGTTTTGAATAGGGTGAAAACAATTCTGTTCCTTCAAAAACGGGCTGTGAATATCCTTTAAGATCGAATCGGCATACCCTCATGCGCAAAAAAACAAATAAAGTAAGCAAAGCAATTTTCATGTTAAAGTCATCCCTCCTCACCCCTCGACAGCAAAAATAAGAATGACATGATGATATTCCATACAACTTTGGCCTCACGACTGAAATAATTATTAGGAGTCTTTGGGGTTTTTTTTTCTTCACTTTTTCCATCCCTGTTTGTAAATTGGCTTCGAAAATATATTTTTTCGAAACGATGCTCACGAAGGAAATTCAGCCAAATGCTCTGCTACTTAAACCTTTCGCCATGTTTCCTCTCATTTCCTCATCTCGTCTTTAAATCAGCCCTCAACCAGCCATAGATCGAGAAAACAATCGTTCACTATCAATCAAACGCTTTCCAAAACGAATAAATCGGGCGAGTCTGCAGTTTGCACGTCAATTAGATCATGTTTTATATAAGCTGCATCATATTTATGATTCCCGTTTGCAATAAAGCACAGGCAAGTCTCGATCACACAAGGGATCGACATTAAACATGCATGCCTTGATGTCTTTAGCTATTCTGCATCTATTGATAGATTTAACTATTTAAAGATCTAGTTAAGTTTTGGTAAAGGCTTACTTTCCTTCCTACTTTGTCTTCAGATCTGATTAAAATATGCTATGTATTGCTTCATAGAAAAAATAATCCATCATAAACATGCCCGATAAAAACAAAATATTGTTATCACCGAGAGATGGCGCTGAATATTATTAAACGGTCAAATTAAGATTTAAAAAAAATAAGATCATGAGAAATATTGTCATGGTCTCAGAATGTGTGTCAGATATACATGCCACCATAAACATCCCGTATGACTCACAACTTTTTGATCTTTACCAAAACTATATATACACTTTAATGTATTTTAAATATTCACCCCTTTAATAGGGCATTTAAGTGTTTATTTCATTTAAACCTGATTATTTGCCGCATCGAATTATTGTTTTAAGAATCATAAGGACCTAATTTGAAAAACAGACAGAAACCTTACATTTGTGTGCGAATACATTTGAACTTTTTTTTTTACATAATTTGTGAGAACGTAATACCGAATTTAGAATCTATGGTATCGATTTGAGTTAGAAAGTGTTTTTTATATACCTCCTTTCAAGTTTTCGCAAGATGTTATCAGAGTAAACTATTTAGAGCTTTTTGCATGGTCAGCAAACCCATACTCTCATCTTTAAATCCCCATTTCTTGTCTGTTGCTTCCCAACTCTCCCTCGCAACCTCCTCGAGACTTTATATATCCACTTCATTCGTCCCACTCTGCCGGTTCGGGGTCGCTATGTCGAGCGCCTGCCTCATCGCCATCAGCCCCTACAGCTCCCCGGCTCAAGTAAGACAAATGTGACATCATGCTAAGAGAAGATCAAACAGACACAAACAGACGAAGAGATTCTTGAAAGCCGCCCAGTATTCACCCAGAAAACGTTTTATTTCCACTCTACAATCTATCATTCCTGGAGAATGGGTTGAAGCTGAACAAGCAGATCAACATCGGGTAATTTTGTTTGGATAACTCGAATCGCTTTCGCTTCAAAAACAAGTTTTCAATGAGTCTTTCGCGCTGGGAGATATTTTTTATAAGTCAACAAGAATGTCGATTCGTTCAATCAATTTCCGACGTTCATTCCTTGTTTTTGTTGTCTTGGTCAAAAAGAAATACAGTTTTTCTTAATTGACATTTGAAATAAGATACTGACTTCGTTATATTTCCCGGAAAACATCAATGAATTAAGTGACAACAATGAATATTGGGATAGTTTACTTCCTCCGAGGGTGAAATACAAATCAAAGTTGAATTTTGCTTGAATCTGTTTTCGAAATTATTAGTCGCTTGTTGTCACAATGTATGTGTACATTCAATGCAGTAAATACTTCATCACGACAAACTCAATATATAATTCCAAAGAAATAATGTTGTGCCCATTGAATTGATTTACTACTTTACACGTTTCACTACTGTAAACATGATGTTTATTCTTCGTAAAGATGTCCATACTCCTTCGTTTTGAGAACTAGGGGCGTTGCAAGGAAATCAGCAATGATATTATCTATAAACATGTTCCACGAAATCTTATAGAAACACATCCTATAAGATCATTTAAAAAAGAAATCACCTAACACATTTTGGAGGTAGGTCATTTAGAAAACACACCTGTACACTGTCAAGGTAGGTTTGGGGGTCATAAATCATTTAAAGCTTTCTATATAAATTCAATTTTGCTCTCATGATGGTTTAAAAAGCACTTAGCATCACCAAAATGTCAACATTTTATCAAGTTGTTGTAGATCACTGAGGTTTGATTTGATATTCTCTATATGAGTTTTGTCAGATTTCAATGTTTCTGCAATAATAATCCGCTTTTTACATCCAATCCAATTTACAATGATTTACGATTTTACGACCCCGACACAAATAAACACACACACACTTCGACACTTGGACACAATTATAAAAATCACGTTTTCTACAAGTAAAATATTTTCTAAGTAGGCAGACTCTGTCGTAAAGAAACAATTTTAAATTTTGAATTTCTTGGTAGTTTGTATAAAATTAATCATAAGATAGTGAATGATTAAATGTAACAAGCGTGAATGAGCACGCATCAATAGGTAAAATTTATCTTTTTTTACGAGTTTTCAAAGCTTATGGCAGTAATTTGATAAATAAATGATGGACCATGCATGTGTGTACTGAGTTGAGTATTGTGCTTAATGGCAAGAATTGTTGCTGTGGGGGTGCTAGTCCCTCGGGTCAGAGCTAGGTGCAGGCAAATTTGAGGAGCGTTTGTTTTTGCTTGTAAGACCAGCTCAACCCCTCGGGGCGCCAAATATGCTGAGAGCGGTGCCAACTTTGAGCCCCTGGCTCTAAAAATCCTGGGTATGTGCATGCTTACCCTTATTTCAATGGGCCCCATTATTACAAGTTCTGATGCTGAGATAATGTCATTTTGTGACTGCCTTGAACAAGGCAGTGTTAAAATGAAGGAAATCCCACGCACATGATGACTAAATTCAAACGAATTCATTAACATCTTTTTCCTAAAGTCTTAGCCCCGGTATTTTATTCCTTTTCTTATTTTTTGCCTTAGTTTTCCATGTACTTCCTTGTTTTGATCTACTTTTCTTCCATATTGATTGATTACAGTCTTGGTCATATGCATTTCTCCTCTTTTCTTCCACTTCACGCCACGCTCCATCCCGCCTACTCCACACTCCACATCTTACTTAGATCGCATCGGTAAACTTTTAAAGAGGCAGCGTTCGAGAGTGGAGAATGGAGAAGGAGGAGGAGAGATTTAAAGGCTGACTCATACCGTTACATTTTTAGCCTGCGTCGGCCCACCAATTTTTTGGCAATTAAAAACGCTCCCCGAGCGCAGAGTAAATGCTGATTAGGCGGTGGACTGACGTTCAGCTTGCGCTCTAGGAGCATACGCCGATCGTCAGTCCACCGTATGACCTGCGTCGTTGTGCGTCCAGGGCCCCATTACATGAATGTTTGCGATTAATCGCTAAATTATTTTGCGATTAATTGCAAACTTTAGTACATGATTTGCCATAGACTTGCGATTGATACCAATCGCTATTAGATTAGCAATTAATCGCAAACCTTTGTGTTACGCGATCCAGGGGGTGTTTTCATAAAAAAAAAAACTCTGGGCCGACGCAGGCTAAAAACGCCAAGATATGAGTCGGCTTTCAGAGACTTAGGTATGACTAATATTCACTGGCGGGTCAAACTTCGGCTAACATGGGAAGGGGGTGATTATTTTGATCTTTCAGTCGGTGAGATGACAAGCAAGCAAAAGAAGTCTTCAGCTAGGCTTCCCCCGCCAAAATGAAAACAAATAATAATGATAAAAGCTTAACAAAATTGTTAATAAAATTAGGAAAATATTTTATGTGAAAAATATCATTTCTATCACATTTCAACACCGGAGACAATTATGGGAAAGAATAAAAATGGTAATATCTGCTAAAGATGTTTCTGATGTTTGAAAAAACTTAATCGATCAGTTCACTGCCAATTAATTAAATAAACTAAATAGTATACCCATTATCCATTACTCGATATACCCATTTAAAAGCTGCTTGCTGTAAACTTACAACAAACATATTTTTCAAGGATAGCAAGAGACTTTAAATTGTTTTGATTTTCAATGACCTAAAAATTTGTTGTGGATACCCATTCCTCCTTTCGGCAAGGTAAAATGTTGTATTGGTAACGATTTCACCATAATTCCCCCTCCCCCTTTCCCCATCAAAAGTAAAAATTTCAATTGAAATTCGATGTAAAGAAGAGGCGAAGTTTCGATCTAAATTAGATCACCTTTGTTGGCACGTTTCCACCACACATCCGGAGCAATATTTTGAGGGCGTGTTCCCATTATCAACGAGAGCTCGGACAACATCACCAAGTACGGTATTTGTTCCAATTATTTGTGCAGTTTTCGACAGCATTTGTAGACTGTGATTTTGGAACAATATTGAAGTACACAATTTATTGGCATACAACATATACTTTACGGTGTATTGTAGATTACACATCTTTTCAAACAGAACATGAATATTTACAAACAAGATACGGAGAATTATTTCAAGGTATGATGGGACGATCTCACCACTCTCACAAAGACAATTAGCGAGGAATGTCAACCAACGTAATATCGTAACAGAAATAGTGCCCCTCAGTTTAGATTAATCACAAATTTGGTATCAATCGAACGTGCGATGTTTACACCGAATTAACGGGAAAATATTAAAGAATCAAACGAATTTTTTTTTTGCAATGATTGGACATGTCACATGAAGATCAATGTCGCACACACTATGATTTTAGGAAAATGAACGTAATCCTGTCGATCTTTTGGGCATATTTCTTTTTTATTATTTCTCAGCCGATTAAAAGTTGCTCTCATGGATGATAGTATCAGATTTGTAATATCTCGTCAAGTTTGGGAAAACCGGGTTAATACGACAAAAGAATTAATACGATGAAAGAATTAATACGACATTATCACACCTCCCATCCGCCTGCACAACATGCACTGTGGGTACAAGTGACAAAGGATTTGGACAAAATTAACAATCTCCATTCAAGCATTCTCAATAGTTGGATGCACAAAAATGAAACTTCCCTACCTCTTACTCTGTGGAGAAATGTCAAACAGGTGTCGCACCTGCTAAGCCAATAAACATGGAAGCTATGTTACTTTGTGATCATGAATCAATTGTGAAAGCTTATAGGGAGGCTTGAATGACAATATTTATTTGTCCTTTTTTCTTAGAACAAATTCTGCTCACATTGCATGATGATGCGCTCTTTGTCACGTTTCCCGCGCGAATTTTTTTCGGGGGCAATGCAAACGTTTGATATTGGAGGGAATCCATATTGACCGGTTGTTACCTAGCTATTCGTTTCGGGTCATGGCCCACGGTCTCAGGTGTAGGGCGGCGAATTTCCATCAGAACAATAAATCGATTTTTCTTCTTGCTCCTAATTGAGTCATTCACATTTTCGAACACTTCTTGAGGTGCTTTTGTAGGGTTTTTGGTTCGACATTGCTGAAAAGTGGTAGATTCGAGTCAAATATCAAAAGAAAAAATAATGGATACATGTAAGGTTTGCTTTAGAAAATTTATATTTGTATATGGGTGAAAATGTCGAAAATTGATAAAATTACCCATAATTATGTATTTACCCATAACTATTTATTTTATATCTGGACCCCTTGGAAGAACAGAGGTATTTATTCTAATTCTTATGAAAGGGCAATCCAGCCTTATTAATTGCAAATCATTTTTACAAATGCAAATTTGTCAAATGTATCCTGATTTTGTATTATGTTATTTGTTATATGTATTTTTATTGATTGGAAATAAAGTACAATACAATACTTATTTTCTTTCATTACCGATCAATTCAAACGAATTACGAATTATTAGTAGTTTGCTATGAAGGTGTTAACTTGAAACGGCCTATCAATACCGTTTGAGCATGCGCACATTCCTAAAAGCTGATGACACTACATGTATAGCGTATTAAAAAACCGCATTTTCATTTGATATTGATAAGCACTTAGTAATTGATTGCATATGATAGAAAAAATATCTCTTTCGTTATGCTTCATAGCCAATTTAATCGTTCACATATTTCCTATGAAATTGCCCGGAAATGATTATTCAAATGGGAAACCCAGTCGAAAATCAATACGCAATATTGGTGCGGTCAACTTCCTTCTCAAATTCTCTTTCACAAGTCTTTAGGGAAAATGGTAAAGGCAAAAGTTGTTTCCAGAAAATATATACGATCAAAGCTGTCTCAGTTGCAATACCAACAATGAAAAATTTAACCCAAAGCATTTTGATTCCATTGAGATTTTCTCATAGATACTGTATTTCAAAGTGATTTGATATGATAAATAAATCTTCTTTTGAACAGTTGTAAGACTAAACATGCCAAATGCTATGGCCGGAGGTTCAGCGATTAAGATGGAATTCTGGTACGTAAAATATTTTATAGTTATTCAACATCTAGACCTATCCTAAGGCATTTCAATACGTTTTCAATCTGTTCAACTAAAGTTTATCTATGTGTTCCCCCCCCCCCCCCATCAGATTGTAAGGCCTCTGCATAAAGCTTCTATAAACCTCTTATGCCTCTACGTAAACGCACATGAGATCGACAAAGAATAAAATAGTACACAATAAAATTTGAGAACTTGTAAGCTTGAGGTCAATACATTTCATCCAAGTATTCTTTAGCACGTAGTAAGAATTAGCGCACGCCATCGAAAGTAAACACTTATCTGTATATGGGTTGTCTAACTTTTGGGTGCAGGGTTGGATCTATCTTTTTCCAAAGGGGGAGGGGGCGGCTGGATGCCAAGGTAGACACAGCATGGAGATGATTCGTTATTGCTTTTTTAAATATTGTGAGGAGGAGGAGTAGTACCAGTAGCAGCAAAAGTATGAGAAGCACTTTGAGTAAACTAGTGATAATAGTCAGGAGCGTAGCCATAAACGCACTTGAACGGAGCGGACATCGTTTTACAAGGGGCACTTTTCCCTCTGTTTATTCGTATACATGCATTTTATTCAATTTTCACGTTTTTTTTACATTTTTACGGGGGCGCAATAGTGATGTCACATGAATATCTGTGAGTGATGTAAATGTATTCGAATGATGGAATCAAACGCTCATCTTATAATTTTCTTAATGTTTTTCATAGCTTTCTATCAAGCAGTACTATATCGTGTTATGGATGAAAATCTGATAAGACAAGATGACGCACAGAGGAAGTATTTGATTGCAAGTATGTTTCATTTCAAGGGTCCCGTTTCCCCCAAACAGTTTTGTTGAAACTTCATCTAACGGGAGGGAAGAATGAAGGATTAAAACTGGGAAAGATGCGGATACGGGAAAATAAACAACGGAGTCAAATTTCACGAGTCTATTGAAGTGCTTGCATGACATAAAGATTGTATTGTACGCGAGAGCTTTAATGTTATTGTTGAGAGAATCTGAAATTTGAATAGATCTCAAGGTCGACTTAGTTTTATTTTGCAACTTCATTAAAAATATTGATGTAACATTCTTCATATTCTAACGTCATTCGACATGTCATTATTACCGGGCTTTCGCATTCACAACGGGGACGTTATTGAGGCCGTTAACTGAAAAGAATTAGCCATGCAGCCATGACCGTTCTTCTATCGTTCTAACGGCCTCGATAACGTCCCCGTTGTGAATGCGAAAGCCCGGTATTATAATACCAGACCTGCTGAACGGTTGTACTATAGCAGATTTCTAAGCGTAGCATGATTATCATCGGAAAAATGGTGTACTCGATGAATTGTTGGTCACACAGTATAAACTATTTCCGCAAAATAAGGTGGGTCATGGGACAATAGATCCTTACCTCATATATTGAACTGTGCGGACAAAACAATCACATGCCGGTTTCAATTTGAATAGCATTACAAAGGAGCATTAAATTGGCGTTCGAGTTAATTTTGCGGAAATAGTTTATTGTTGCTTCTATTTTGCTTCTCCTTCTTCTCCTTCTCAGCATGTCCGTCTCTACTGTCGAAAAATTTATATTGCCTCTTTCTTTTTCTTCTTCTTCTTTTCATCTTCTTGCTGCTGTTTCTTCTACTTCTTCTTCTACTTTTTCTTCTTTTCCTCCTCCTCCTCATTCGTCTACTTCTTATCCTTCTTCATTTACTTTATTTTTTCTTCATCTTCTTCTTTGTCGGGTTCATTTACTTCTTCGTATACAGTATGAATTTGGGAATATATTTTGATAGAGCTCATGGGACTACAAACTCTGCCCTCGGGCTTTCATATACGGAAAGCTCCTGAAGCCCTGGGTTCTCAAATTCGAGCTCCAAGGACCATTGCAGGCACATGATGCATATATCATTCTAAGATGGTCTTCATCATGTAATTTCCACAACAATCACCTTGGAAATAAATCCCAATCATGCTATTTCGTGTATAAAGTTTAAGTGGTAGCACGCACAGACTTTTTAAGGGTAATAACCTTTTCAAAACTCACTTTACCGAAACAAGTATAGTTGACGCTTTAAATACAAAAAGAAAAGGGGTAAGAATTTTTACATTTTATCCTTTATTTTTCTTTTGATAATTGTAAAAATTAATCCTCTTAAGAATGGTTTTACTTCGTTTTACTTTTACAAGTCAACAACCATAAAGGCACAATCACATTGCACACATAGCTTACTATAATAACTCCTTCCAATGCAGAAGGCTAAGCCAAAATTTATATGGAAGAATGTTTTATTGAAAGTAATTATAAAGCGATCAGGAAAGTTACACCTAGGCTAAATATGAAAATATTTATGAAAGATTGAATTCAGAGTCACCAGGACACATACCTCTATCAGTAAGCTTATGTATATGACAGTGGTTTTGTAAATTAAACATTTCGATTGTTTTAACCAGTACACGTTGATTTACATGTAAAAGCGTATTATTTTAACAACATGATTCATGTACCACATGAACTATCTACATGTACATAACATTGAATTTTATTGAAAACAATGTTATACAAGGTCTTTAGGCAGAAAACGTAATGTTTCGGATGTTTGTTAATTCGCTAAACCATAAATGAGACCGTTTAAACATACAATTTCAGATTGACCATATTCACATCTACTGTAGATCGCAAAGCCAATGTATCAGGTGCCTGTGAGAGAAATGCGAACAATAATGGTGCATGATAAAGATAGGGATTATAAAGATAGAAATTATTTTAACAAATGATAATGATTGTGATGATGATGGTAATTAATGCTGAAAAGAATTGATAGGAAAAATGATAATAGTTATGATTTTAGTACGGGCTGATCATATCATGAATAAACAAAACCAAGACAGATTCTTCGGTCGATTTCAGACCAGACAGTAATTTACCTCAGGTATTTATGTATTTTTTATTTTGTATTTTTAATCTTATACAGGGTCCCTTGGTAGATCAATTTCATTATTGAAAGGTCTACCCTGTATAAAGAAGACCTAATAAATAAATAAAATAAATAAATAATAAATATTAAAGTCAGTATCATGATCATAGCAAACT
>BQKZ01005177.1:16853-29150 GCA_036244855.1 Temnopleurus reevesii | reverse complement strand
AAAGATTACTCAGAGCACTGATTAGGACATTGAAATTTGTGAAACATTATTTTGAGTAATTAGGCTCAATGAGCATTGATCCAGCTGAGGCAGTGACTGGTGTTATACAAGAGGCTATCATCATCATTATCATCACTTTTTTTTTTAAAATAAAGCTTGAGTAAACTATCCTGAGGAAAATGAATTTGGTTTGTTTGAAAACAAAAATCTTGCATAGTAATAAAAAATTGCTTTATGTAATACTTGAACCATATGCCTCGGTCAAACTTGCATAGGTTGAATGATCTGAGGCCTTATTTGGTTGTACAATGTACATATATTGTTCTTACGTACCCCTGATAAGTCTTCCATTATCTTCTCAAAGTCATTTTTCTGGTCCAAACAGATATGACTGTAATATTCTGTAAATGTAGTGTATACACATATGTCTATTTGGTTTATTTTTGTTAGCTTTTTTTTAACTTCTTTAGAATTGTTTTCAAATTATGTTTCTAAGAACTTCAATGATATATGAAAAAAAGGATTCAGATTAATTCTTTTTTTTTTTTTTACAAATTTCACACATCAACAAGTTTTTATTCTAAAGCCCCAGTCACATAGGACCCAAGAAGCAACACGATTCACCCTGACTCGTTGTTCTGAGGCAGTTAAATGTGAATTAACAAAGAGCCGGGGTGAATCGTGTTGCTTCCGGTGTCATATGTGACCGGGGCTTTACATTTTTGAAAGATCAATGTCTACATGTCTATGGGAGTTCTAATGAATGAAAATTTAGCAAATTCATTGCAATGAAATTTGCAAAAAAAAAAAAACAGCAAAAAGTTCAGCTTGTACAGAAACTATGCCAAGATCTTCCCATTTAGCATTTAAAAGTACTGCAATTATTTCAATAAAACATACCTTTGAGTTTGTGCTCTATGTACTCCAGTATAACTCGGATGATCTGAATGATAGCGATGATCAGAGATCCAAACGCGATTGATCCAAGATGGTACCTGAAAAAAAGTTAATTCATTTAGTTTTACTGGACAGTCCTTAGTTTTGGGGGGGATTTTTTTTTTTTGGGGGGGGGAATTGTTTTCTGTTTCCACAATTTTTCTTGGAATCTTAAATCCCTTTCTATCTTTCTTTCCATCTCTGTTTTTTTTTCTCCTAACTCTCTTTCTTTTTTACCTTTCTGCCTCTCCTTCTTAAGATTGTGTAAGTACATTTTCAACACTTTTCAAACACAACACAATGGCCCGTATTCCGATAGCGAGGTTTAAGTTAACCCTGGTCTAAATCTGTGGTTTAAGTATGGGTAGCCAAAAAAGCCAAAACTTTATTTACAATGCATAATTCTTTTGTTCGCTACTTTCTTCTCCCATGCGCTAATAATGTAGAAAACTATTGAACTTTTTATTCCGAGACAGTTTTGAATAATATGAGTGCTAAATGAGCTGGTAAATTAAACATCGACTGTTAGAGATTCAAGCCTCTTTTGGTTACCCATACTTAAACCACAGATTTAGACCTGGGTTAACTTAAACCTCGCTATCGGAATACGGGCCAATTTGTTTAAATTGGTTGCAACTTAATTGCGACTTAATTCCCAGGGGTAACAATTGAATGCATCATCATTATCAAATTTTCCACACTTTTCAAACACAACACAATTTGTTTATATTGGGTGCAACTTAATTGCGACTTAATCCCCAGGGGTAACAATTGACTGCATCATCATTATCAAATTTTCAACACTTTTCCAAAACAACACAATTTTTTAAAATTGGTTGCAACTTGATTGCGACTTAATCCCCATGATTAACAATTGAATGCATCATCATTATCACATTTTCCACACTTTTCCAAAACAACACAATTTTTTAAAATTGGTTGCAACTTGATTGCGACTTAATCCCCAGGGATAACAATTGACTGCATCATCATTATCATTGTTTTCTATGATGCAGTCATTTTGTGTAATGCTAACCAATTGTAATTCATTCATGTATTTCTCTTAATGGTATGTGCAACTCGACCAATTGGCCAGAAAGGACTCATATTTGTAAACCGTTTTGAATATATAAATCAATAAATTAATCAATAAATAAATTAATAAAAATACAATGCAAAAATTTCTTAACAAGCAACCTAGCACATGAGGATCGGCCATAACATGCAAAAAAAAAAATAAACTAAATATAAATCACTTGAAGAAAGTTGATCAGTTGGCTCACGATGTGCAAACGTAGAACGTTAGAAATCAGNATCCCCAGGGATAACAATTGACTGCATCATCATTATCATTGTTTTCTATGATGCAGTCATTTTGTGTAATGCTAACCAATTGTAATTCATTCATGTATTTCTCTTAATGGTATGTGCAACTCGACCAATTGGCCAGAAAGGACTCATATTTGTAAACCGTTTTGAATATATAAATCAATAAATTAATCAATAAATAAATTAATAAAAATACAATGCAAAAATTTCTTAACAAGCAACCTAGCACATGAGGATCGGCCATAACATGCAAAAAAAAAAATAAACTAAATATAAATCACTTGAAGAAAGTTGATCAGTTGGCTCACGATGTGCAAACGTAGAACGTTAGAAATCAGTTGGAAAGGAAATGTTATTTATGACTGCTTTCAATTTAGGTTGACATAAGAAGAGGTGTTTGATATTGATGATGGCTTTAAAGGTCTTATATGGGGAATCCAGGCTGGCTGTATACATGAGATGGAATGTCAGGCAAACTGAGGCGTTGTGGCGTGCGCCTGAAATCAAGCTGTTCGGGACAGTCATAGACTTGGGTTAGTTCCTGCCTATGGGTTCGAAGCCTGGGGCCTGTAACATAAAAGATGCAATTAAACTTACGATAAATATTTATCGTAAGTCTATGGCAAAACATGTACCATAGAGATACGATTAATTGCAAAATCTATTGTATCTCTTTTATGTTACAGACCCCTGGTCACATACCGTCTTTCGGATGGAGACGTTAGATGGCGATCCTCTTTCTCTCTTCTTCTGGCGTAAATATTCAAATTTGAATGATACATGCCTCTAAATTACATCCTTTCCTTAAACCATGTGCAAGCTCTTAGGTTGCCAAGTACAACCTTTGTTAAACACTACCATAACAAACCTTTCATATCACAAGGACTATTGGGGTGTTGCTCAAAATCAACTGCAAATCAACTGCAATTTTGCAAGTTGTAACGCGCATTTTCATTCGCGCGTGGTGTGCGCATTTAACAAGACGCGCATGAAACAATGATTTTGATTGGCGCATAACGATCAACTGCAACTTACGATCGATTGCAACTTTTGAGCAACACCCCCTATATCTCTCACCTGATGGAGCGGTAGAACGAATTGAACGGTGGGTAAGTGGGGATATCCTGCTACGTCAGGCAAATCGCATGCAACCACTCAGGTATCAAGCATAAAATTGATGGTATACTACCCCAACTAGCCTATCGAATGACAATAACCATGCTTCTCACCTGATAGAGCGGTAGAATGACTTGAACAGTGGGAAAGCGGGAATGTCCTGCGGCTTGGTGAACGCCCAGTAGTACGATGCTAACGCTCCAGCCAGGGTGATTTGTCCCAGCGCGATCATGAAGTTTACGAGCCAGAAGAACATAAAGAGGTTATAGAACTGCAGATAGATGGTGTAACTTGGGAGAGCGTACACCTGGAAACCACAGTGCGCAGTTGTGTTGTTGCCCTGAAATGTCTGTTTGGGGGTTAAAAAAAAGAAATAAAGACCGCCATTATGAAGTTTACAAGCCAGAAAAACATAAAAAGAGATTGTGGAACTGCAGATAGATGGTGTAACTCAGGAGCGCGTACACCTGGAAACTACAGTGGGCTGTTATGTTGTTGCTCTGAAATGTCTGTGAGGAAGTTGAAAAAAAATAATGACCATTTAATTACTTGTTGATTAATTCATTTGCTTATTTACATGGAAGGGCTGTAGAAATGCAGATGGATAGTATAGCTCGGGAGAGCATACACCTGGAAACTACAGTGCGCTGTTGTGATGTTGCTCTGAAATGTCTGTATCGAGATAAAAGTCATTTCAGAGTGATAAAGAAGAAAGAAAGAACGACTGGATAGCCCAAAATCAGTTACACGTACATAGAGCTGCTGGTTTTCCATGGGAACCAGCATCAAATGATTCTTTTCAATTCAATTCAATGTTTCACTTAAATGTTTATCAAATATATACCATTTCAAACAGAAGGCTGAATTAAGACATATTACATAAAAAAAAACATTTAAAATACATAACATCAAAACATGTGACTAAAATATATATATAGGTGATAAAAATTCAAAACAAAATATTTGTCAATCATTCTTTAGTCTCTTGTTAATGAAGTTAAAATGAAAATAATATTTGATCATTTGAAATTCAACATTGATCTGAATGTAGACTACAAAGGAAAGAGTTATGAAATGTTACAAGCGCTCCTGATTTTATACTTACCGCTATGTCGCATGCTGTGTCGTTTGCAATACCAAAGTCCGATGGGGCGTTATACACTGCATACATAGGCTGGTGAGATGTAGCTAGGTAGCTGTAATATGTTCTAGAGTTAAGGCCTTTAACCCCTTGAACCATGAACTATTTTCATATTTCGTGAGCCATTTGTCTACTATTTGTATTTGTCTACTATATAAGTGTATCCTGCACAGAACAAAAATTAGTAAAGATTGCTAACATAGACAATAGCTGGCAACTATGAACATTTGTAGGATTAAAAAAGTAAAGATTGGTCAGAATGGTTATTTATTTAAGTATCTGATAAAGTCATCATCATGACAAACAATTTTTGAAGCTAAATTTGGGCCAATATTAGTAAAGATATTCATGAGTTAAAAGCGTCAGCAACAGCCTTATGAATTCTAAGAAAGGATACACAGCAATACAAGCCCACAGGGCCACCACGACGAGCTCGAATAGAAACGGTAATATCGGCCAGAAAAGCGTCGAGATCATGTGACCAATGGCTCTGAAAAGAGAAGATGTAAAATACGGATATTAGAGTTAGATAGAATGGTAATATGGGTTAAAAATCCACTTTCTTGAGGCTCATATCATGCAGAGGTCATTTCCAACATTATTTCTGGCATTAGTTGGGTAGTACTCGAGAGAGAAATTCATTCTTTGAAATGCTTACATGATTGTATACACTGGGCTAAATCCAGGGTAATTATGATACAAAAGTTATCTTGAGCACTTTGCAGAAGCTATATACAGTATATCGCATAAGTTTAAGACCATCTAAAATTTTTGCACTTGCCTCTTATCTTTACTCAAAGGGGGTTTACTCACAAATGTGTGCGACTTGGTCCTTAATTTTCTGCTCAAATGATTAAAACAAATGTTCATTTTAATATCGAGAGGTGCCACAATTTTCAGAAAGATCTTGTGTGATCTCTCTCTCACAATGATTTGATCCTCGACATTGCTTTGACCACATGCCTGATGGAATGGGAATCATTGTGTCAGATCTCGCAAAATCTTTCAAAGAGATCAAACTAATTTATCTTTTCCAGGGTTTCATTGATAGTCTGAGCACTACAACTTGCTGTTTAAGCAGTGAATTGGAGCAAATGTCACCAAAAGATGTCAGTAAAACTCTTCTGACTCCATCAATGAATGTATACAGGTTAATACAAATATAAAAAAGTGGTCTTAAAACTTTTGCAAATGACTGTGTATATGTACTCTATAAATTGAATTTATTATTGTTCTTGATGTAATTTTCATTATCATTATATCTATCATAATTCTAATAAATTCTAATAACATCATCATTAGTTCATGGAATATTAGTATTGGTTTTTATATAGAGGTTTGAGGGTTTCTTATCAGATAGCTTCCTTCATAGCAATGCTTATACACACAATACACATACTTTTGACAAATTATATACAGTTTTAAGGACCACCTGTATAGAAAGACCACCTGTCCATTAAGACAACTTTTCTCGACTCCCTAGAAGGCAATTTACATGTAAATGAACCTGTCTATAGAGACCACTTTTACCGTCTCCCATGGGTGGTATTTATAGACAGGTTTGACTGTAAATTGTACACCTGTCTATCAAGACCACTATGATGGTCTTCTTACCTGCTAGCTTCCTTTATGAGTGAGATCGCAATACATATGCGGGTGCACAGACACAGGATCATCAGGATAATTATAAATGATCCCTGTCTATATAGGCCACCTTTTAATGGTCTTTATATAGAGGTTTGAGGGTTTCTTATCAGATAGCTTCCTTTCTAAGCAAGATAACAATGCTGCACTCATAGTATGTCACAGATAGTCAATAATATTCTCATTTTCCTTTCATAAACTATATAAATAGTGCCTGTCTATCAAGACCACTATGATGGTCTTTATAAGGAGGTTTGAGAGTTCCTTACCTGCTAGCTTCCTTTAAGAGTGAGATCGCAATACGTATGCCGGTGCACAGACACATGCAGGATCATCAGGATAATTATAAATGATACCTGTCTATATACTTCCCCTTGTATATCGAGGTTTCAGGTAACTTCCTTCATTGGCGAGATAGCAATGCTTATACACACATAAATGTATAAATACAGCGAAACCTGCTTTAAATAGGGACCACCTTTATAGAAAGATCACCTGTCCATTAAGACCACTTTTCTGGACTACCTAGAAGGCAATATACATATAAATGAACCGACCTCCCAACCTTAAAGGCTAAAGAAGAGGGAAGAATAATAATTCGCATAGGAAAGTGTAGTACAATTATCATGAAAAATTTATCCCTCCAAATTCATAATGGTCGGAAGGTCTGTGTCTATAGAGACCACCTGCTGTTAAAGACCACTTGTATTATCTCCCTTTGGTGGTCTTTACAGACAGATTTGACTATAGATTGTACCTGTCTATCAGGACCACTCTGATGGTCTTCTTACCTGCTAGCTTCCTTTATGAGTGAGATCGCAATACGTATGCGGGTGCAGAGACACAGGGTCATCAGGAGCATTATAGCTAGGATGATGGATAGGATGATGCCTATAAAAAAGGGAAAGATAAACAAATGTTATATAAAACTAGAAGAAGAATTCTTTCGAGAAGGCAAATATTAAACTGCAGGAAATAATTTTACTTCCACATTTGATTAGCAGTTTTAGACATTGAGGAAATTTTTCCAATACAGTTCTATGTGAAAAAAAGTTGGTACACAAAATAAATTTTGTATATTAATCCTGCTAAGATGCATGGCAAATTGCGAAGCGACACTAGGAAAATCATTCCCTGGAATGCTTTCTGGAACTCACCAAATGCGAGCCATGTCTTCTGAAGCCGCAGATAGCTAGAGAGGTTTGCAGTGAAAGTGAGAGCCGCGTCCGCTCCGTCTACGCCTTCCAAGCTGGTGTACATGTAGTATGAGTAGTAGATACCTAAAAATAATTTTCAAAAAATTTGATTAACTATATATTCATTCAATTAGTTTTCTATTTATGTCTCTATATGTATATTTAATTATATATTCATATATTCAATTATTCATTTATCTATTCATTCATCTATTCATTCATTCATTTATCATTCATCCCTCATTCCTTCATTCATTTGATTTTTCTTTGGTTTGCTTCAAGTGGGTTTAACTTCAAAGCTTCAGGTGGATCTCAAATTTTAACGTAAACAATAAACATATTTGCATCAAATGTATAACAAGTAATCACAAAAGAACAATGAGGTACATGTAGGATTCATACACTAAGTGTGGTTACATGAAGACAGTTATGTATGATTATTATAGCTTGTTCAAGTTTGGGCGCAAGTCAACAAGAAATACTATAGATGTGACATGTTCTAACATAAAATGCTAATTGGCAGCAAATGATTTCAAATATCACGCTAACAATTGTCATTGTATATTTTGTTCAGGTATGGTGGTGGTGATGGCTGATGGCTGATGGTGATGATGATGATGATGATGATGATGATGATAACGACAGTAATGATGATTGTGATGATGATGATGATGGTGGTAGTGACGACGATGATGATGATGATGATAATGATGATGATGATGATGATGACAATGATGATGGTGATAATGGTGATGGTGATGATGGCGATGATGATGATGACGATGACGATGATGATGATGATAATGATGTGAATGATGATGATGATGATGATGATGATGACCATAATGATGATGACAGTGATGATGATGATGATGATGATGATAATGATGATACAGGTATGTTGATGATGATAGTGCTGATGATGATGATGGTGGTGACGATGATGAAGGTGATGATGATGATAATTAGGATGATGATGATAATGAGGATAAGGATGAGGAGGAGGATGATGATGATGATGATGATGATAATGATGATGATGATGATGATGATGATACTGATGATGTTAATGATAATGATGATGATGATGATGATAACAGTAAGGATAATCTTATATTAATCTCCTCTAGCTTTACTCACCAACTCCGCAGACAGCCCACAAAGCAAAGATAGTGAACCAGACGATTGCACCAGCCAACCATCGCATGAGAATGATGAAGATAAAAGCCAACAGCATGCCAATACCCAAGGCACTGTAAGAAAATTAATCCATAAAGATAATCCATCATTATTTATTATGAAAACTAATAAATCAATATTCTCCTACATCCATAAAATACTGATGAATCAAAATAACTCCTTCCAACACAAGTTATGTAGTTTGTGATCATAGTTTCCTGTCATGATCAGCTAGTAAAACTCATGGCAAAGTAAACATCTGAGGTACTGATAGATTACTGAAAATTAGCTCCAAATAACTTCATCTGAGATGCTATGAACTACTATGGTAAGGGGTTCCTCCTCTGCGCCAGGTCCCTCATCTGCGCCTCATTGACATACGCGATGTAACTCGCGCGCTCGGTGAAATCAAGACTTTTTCCTGAAAATCTCCAACCGCGTGTAAAGTGAATGGGACGCAGAGAAGGGACCCAAATATTTTGAAACGGCAAAAATGAGAGGGGTGTATATTTCATCTAAAATGACATTGTTCCTGGTCAGATTTTGCTGAGATATTTCTCACACATAATCTTCAGGATATTTGTGAAAATATACAATTAAAATTGTATTGGATATTCATTGACTTCAAGCTTTTTTCAAGCTGAAAGTTTAGGCGCGCAGACGTGGGACCTCCCATCATACCGGTAGTCAGAACTATGATTTAGCTACAAGGCTTACAGAATGTGTGTTCTTTTGAGTGCACATCCCATTGCTTCACCATGTGAGCTAATTTTCACAAAAGTTGCAGAGCTGCCAACCATGTATCTAAAAAAAAAATCATCCATTAGAATCTTGTTTTCATAAAAAATATCTGGCTATTGTGTGTATACTCCCTAGATATGCAAACAAGAGCACTTCCCCTGGATGTGTTTAGTTGCGCAAATTTGCAAACGAAACCACTTAAGTGTTAAAGTGAAATCCTATCAAATATTTTGATATTATATTGTAATGATATGATTGCTTATCAACTTTGTATTTCAATGATACTTACGCCAAGATGATGTACCAGGAGTTGGTAACATCCTGATATATGACTTCAATCAGATTAAGCACATCGAGGATGACATTGACAGAACTGCAAAAAAAATGGTGATATCAGAAGAAAATATCGGGTTAGAACTTGACAAATTTGAACTTTATTGCACTTCTTATACGGTATCTATTATTGTGTTTTTTTTTTATTTCTTATGTATTTCTATGCTTTATGACATTTTGTTTCTCATTGGAATTTATAACGAAACCATTTAAAGGGAAACCAACCCCTGGAATTATCCTGCTCTCAGGATATGAAGAAAAATCAGATGAACAAACTGAAAATTTGAGCGAAATCGGACTCAAAGCAACAGAGATTCGACGATCACTGCCGCTCATGGGGATCTGTGCGATCGGCAAATTCAACGAAATCCATGACGTCATGTCGACAACTCCTCATTCACTCTGTACACAAAACTTCAAATTTTCTTCTTTTTCTCGGAAAAGTCAACAAAATGCCAAATTTTGGTTGGGGTATAGCATATATTTCTGTATTGATTCTGCATGTATTTTGAAAAGATTCATGCTGCAACCCCACTCTGAATTTTATATTGATCAATTTTTTAATATTCTATGTACAAAGTGAATGAGGAGTTGTCCGACATGACGTCACGGATTCCGTCGGTTGACTTTGACAATTCATAACTTTTGAACGAGTTGTCCGATTTTGCTCAAATTTTCACAGTTTGTTCATCTGATTTATCTTTATTCAGTGAGAGCACGATAATTCCAGGGGTTGGTTCCCCTTTAAAGGGAAGATACAGTATCAGTGTATCTATGAATATTTACTGAAAATGTGATTTACATTGACTTTGTACACAACATCACGATTTTAATGAGTCATTTTGTGGAATACTTGAAAGAAAAAAGTCATGAAATGTCGCAGCAATGAATTTTCGCATTGCAGATATAACACGCGAACTCCCCGGCCTTTTTCGGGTTAAGTAACTCTGCGTTTGTGATCAGAGATGTGTCGCTGCATACAAGTCGGTAAAAGACCTCCTGTCTCATGAACAGAAACGGGACTGTGTAAATTTGCTCTGCAAATTGGCAACACTGATGACATCGTTATATGATCAGCTCTGCAGAGTATGAAATGTCACATTTTATCAAATTTTCTCAAAGGTTATAAGCATTTAGGCCAGAACATTGCATGTTACATGTATGCAGAAAACTTTTTTTCCCTAAAACGCATATTGTCTATGGGTAAAGAAAATATGAAGCAGGGTCCCGTAGCAAAGGTTTGCGAATTATCACTACTTTGAAAGACCAATTCTGATTGGATACTGGTCAGTCTGTTGAAAAAAAATGTGCATGCAGTGGAAATATTGATTGGCCATTTTCTTTAGTGATTAATCTCAAACCTTTATGATACGTGGCCCTGATCATATATGCAGTAAGTTCTGCTAATTTGGAGAGCAAATATTTATTTGCAGGACAGAAATCATGGATAAAACATAAACATTAAAAAAGAAAAGAAAATGTAATTTCCTTCACCAAGTTCGATAATTTCCTTTTTGACATGCTGCTCATATTACTATCCTTTTATTGAAATAAAAATAAAATATTTGAGGAGCACTTTCGCTTTTTGCAGCTTACGTCTCAAACAGGTCCCCAGCATTACTTGAAGTGATGTTCTCCGAGTCCGGCCCGGTGAGAATGAACTCGTCTTCGGAGAAAACTTCCGTCACCGTGTTCAGAGAGTTTACAAGAAAAGACGGGATACACCGATCGAGATCTGTGATACAAGAATAAAACATATTTATATGAATATAGAACGTTGCCAAATTTAATTGCAACCTCGTATATATTGAGCAGATTGTCATCCTTTGGAGAAAACTTCTGTCACCATGCTCAGAGAGTTTACAAGAAAAGATGGCACGCAACGATCCAGATCTTTGGTACAAGAATAAAACATATATTAATTCAAAGAGGTGGAAATTCGAATTACAATCTCATATTTATTGAGCAGATTGTCATCCTTTGGAGAAAACTTCCGTCACCGTGCTCAGAGAGTTTACAAGAAAAGATGGGACGCACCGATACAGATCTGTGGTTCAAGAATAAAATGTAGGAATTAAAGAACGTTGCCAATTTTAATAACATTCTCATGTCTAATGGAATAATTTTTTTCTAAATACTTTTATTAAAACTTCGGCTGCAGTGTTTGAGGGTTTGTAAGGAAAGATGGAGCTAATCCAGATCTGTCAATAGGCCTACACACTTATACTTAGGGTAAAATTCATCCTTTAAGTAACCATGACATCAGCAAAGTTGCCAAGGTTTCTAGTTTTTCTAGTGATTTTCATTGTTTTCACTACATTTCCTTGTCACTAAAACACTCCCTACTGAATAATTGTCTGATTTTCCTCTATTTTTTAAAATTCTATTCATACCTTATTTCTTCTCTTATTGTTAAAAGACATTCATAAGCTGAAATAGCCCTACAAGATTTAGGTTGAAGCTCATTTTTCAAAGACAAATCTTTACCCTATAATTTACATTTTCAACATGAGGTGCATGTGCTTGATTTTTTTAGTATCAATATCTGTTGATTGAGAGAAAGAAAGAGGGATGATGATGATGATGATGATGATGATGATGGTGGTGGTGGTGGTGATGATGATGATGATGATGATGATGATGATGATGATGATGATGATGATGATGATGATGATGATGATG
>BQKZ01005176.1:6836-24749 GCA_036244855.1 Temnopleurus reevesii | reverse complement strand
ATTTACAAATACGGTAGTAAATATAGCTGTGTACAAAATTAGGGGAAGATTTTAGCACGCATTCTGGATTAGTTTAATTAGAAAGTGGCAATAAGCCATTATTCCTAATGAGCGCTATAGACGAATGGACCTCCAGCCGACACAGGGAAAAGTAAATGGGACTTCTGGTGAAATTATGTGTGGAGTGTGATTTTGCATTCCTATTGAACGTTAGGCGATATGCTGTTGACGAGCGACGCATGTCGTCATTATTGTTTCGCGATAATTAAGCCATTTCTGGGTGGATTTCATTGAAAATATATGAACACGCTCTTATTTGCTGTTGAAAACTGTATTTTGCTTTTTTGACAGCAGTTCACAAAGTAGTTAAATACCTGAGGCGCCAACCCTCCAAAAACTCATCAATATGTCTAGTCAATCTTTGTCTTCCCAGAGATATGAACCGTTCCGGGATATGCATGAGGTCAAAATTGAAATATGAATAATGTGAAAGCTGGATAAAGAAGAGAGTAAATATGGCAATAGTTACCATAATCTCAACCATTTACTTATCATTGAATTCATCTTTCACCACACGCATATTCCGAGATGGTTGCCACCTCTGATATTACTGTGAGCCGAAGAGATAAAGGGATTAGACAAATTAGACAACTTCATTCAAGCTCAAAAAAAGCTCCATTATGGCAAAGGAAAATAGCTTCACCGTTTATTCAATGAATAGGTATGACACCTGTTCAGCATTTCTTCAGAGAATCATAAAAGAAAATAACCCAGACCTTAATAGTGGTTCGATTTTCACCCGAAATGGTGCAATATGAAAAGGTTGCTCTCGGTGTCGCATGTGTTTTCATCTTTGAAGTTTTGATGTTGCATCTTGTAATCTTAAAGCCCAAGTACAGTTTTGGGAAAAGCGAATATTTTTATCACCAGATTTTGTCTTCAAATTTATATGAAATGAAATATAGCATAATAAACATGTTGCACAAAAGATTGTGCGAAAAATGAACGGGTTTGGGAAAAGCTATACCCTAATATGTGCAATGTTTTTAGCGTGGTGCTGCACCACACTATTGCAATATTTTCTTTTTTTTTTTATAAAGGACAACTTTCCATGCTCAGAATTGGACGAAAATTTCAGAATTTGATTGTTGTGTATATCTCTATATCATTCTATTGTCAAATCTCGGGAAATAACTTTGTATATGCTCGATAACGAGCAAAATAATGCTATAACCAAGAGAGGGCGCTTAATATGATTTAACGGTCATATTCAAATTTTCAAAAGAATCAGTTCGTAAAAAAATAATATGCTATGGTCTCAAAATGTGTATAAGAATTACATGTCATGATAAACATCCCCAAAATTCACATTTCTTCATCTTTACCAATAAATTGTACTTGGGATTTAAGTGCATGGGGAAGGGAAAACAAAAAGGAGGAAATAGTAAACACCAGGGGCCGATTGCTCGAAATGGTCTTAGCTATCCTTTTCTTGTTAAGACGTCTTGATTTTCTTGTGCCACCCTCGTAACATAGACATTCGTGTCCATACGACTATGTTAAGAGGGTGGCACAAGAACATAAGACGCCTTAGCATGAAGCGGATAGCTAAGAATATTTCGTGTAATTTGCCCCAGTGTCCCATCTATCACCTTGAGCTGTAAAGAACCGAATGGCAAGGTTTTTCATTCGAGACAGACAGCAAATAGACTCGAGATCGGCCGGTTACTAAGTGACGTAAGCACGACAAATTATGAACAAAGGATATTCTGTTTTCAAGTGTTCTCAAAATCCCATGACACGTACTTTCTAATCCATAGATTAGAATCCATTCAAAATTGGTTTTGAAGCCAAACTGTTGATTAAAGATAAAATTTAGTCTAAGTTCAGACTAAAAAGTCAATCGAAATGGATTGAAATCATCAATTTATAGCTTGATTTGAACACATAATATTTTTCATCTTCTTTGTTTCTTAGATTGGTCCTCCCTGACAAATGGGTCAAAAAGAGTAATTTTGAATCACTATTTTCTTTTCAATTGTGTTTTATGTATTCGTTTGTTCTGTCTTGATAGCGATACTCTACCCATAATTGACCCAATTGGAGACCGTACAACAAAACTTCTCTTGGAAAAGTAAAACTAAATTAGCAATTAACCAGCATACAGAAAACAGTAAGATTTATTCAAGAGTTGTAGAAATTCCAAGAGATTATGAATAATCCCCTGTGACGTCTGGTATAAACTTTTCACCCGGAGATTTTAACCCATTGTTTACTGGAGCAGTGTGGTTACTGCACAAAGTCTACGGGACTGAATACAATCGGTAGTCAACGGGTAAATAAGAATCCTAACCTTCACCTAAAACCTAAATCACGGTCTCTAGGAACTCGTACAGTTGAACATTAATTATTTAGTAAAGATTCTTTAAAAGAAGAGTCTACCCAAAATAATATTTTTAACAGAAGCAGAAAAAAGTGGTGAATAAAACAAAAAAAAAAAGCTTGAAGAAAATCGGACAAGTAAAAAAAAGAAAGTTATGAATTTTTAAAGATTTGAAAAAATAGGCAAATCAGTGGACATTTCCAGAGATGTTGCCAATTTGATGACATCATAGGTGCACAACTAACTAGAGTTTTCATTATAAATATGGTGGAAAATTCATAATTTTTACAGATAGTTGCAAAGTTTGTATGCATGTAAACCATTAAATAGTGGATCTACATCTTTATCATAAAGATATCCTACGGCTAAAGTTTTGAGGAAATCATATTTTGGGGGGAAAAAAGTAACATTTTATGACATTGATATGAATGTAATAAATGGTCAGTTGTGCACCTATGATGTCATCAGTTGCCAATTTGTCTAAATATAGAAACATTCATAACTTTCTTACTAGTTGTCCAATTTTTCTCAAACTTTTTTTTTGTTCTGTTCATGTAATTTTTCTGCTCCTGATAAAGAAATATTATTTTCAGGTAGACTCTCCTCTTAAAAGCTTGTAAGATTTAACAATTTACAAGTGCTGCATTCCTAAACGTATACATTGTTTTGGGGAGAGATGGTGTCTTGATAGGTGCAGTAAGAATATTCAAATGATATGGTTTTTCAATAACAATTTAAAATATGCTCAAAATTTGTTCGAATAAAATCGACCCAGAAATGGTGGGCAGTATGTTAACTAGTGTTGGGTAAACCTTTGTCACAACGCATTCCGTTTAAGCTGAAAACGGGTTAAAAGAAAGAATCCTCGCTGAATAATCAATGCTCAACAAGAATAAATAGGCACATAATTTGGAGAAGATTTTTGCGTTTTCCTGTCTTATTCTAGTTTGGTATGTACCGTATGTAGTATGTCTGTATGTCTGTGGGTTGTCAATTCATTTTACCTGTGTGGCGATGTGCAAGTGTATAAACCGACGTGATGCATTATTTCGATTTTGCGATTACACAAGTATTGGTTTACTTTCGCCCTAGATGTTGTGTATTCTGAAGCAAGGCTGACAATTGCCCGATTCTGGGCACGCATTGACACGACTTGAATCGTGCCAGTGCGCAAAGCTAGTCGTGGACTGGCGTAAAGTTCGTGTAAATTCGTCGTGACTGTGATCCATGTCGGGACGAGAATTTGTAACTGTACAAAATTTTGGTCACAACAAAATTTCGCTACCAGGTCGTGGACTATGCGCAAACTGTTCGTGAACCCGTCGGGATTGATGCGGGAAGGCACCTACCAATAGGCGACAGGGCGCGCCATGTCATGACTGTCACAAACTGCCACAAATAGCCCCCAGTCAGCCAAATAAAATGTCGATATTATCTCGGAGACACAGCAGGTTTCATGACAGGATCACGACACCGCAGAATTGTTCAAACTCGTCGAGTAAATGCAGGAAGTGCGTAAACTATGCGCAAGCTATGCGTGAACTCGTCTTGCAAGTTCATGTCAATTTTGACACAGATGGGCACGCATTCGTGAACTATTCGTGAATTCGTTGTAAACTTTCCTTGAGCTCAGTCATAAATAGTGCTGGTGCCTCCAGGACTTACCACGGCAAAATCATGGCTAAAAGTCATGCAAGTGACTGGCAAAACCGAAAATATGCTAACCAAAAAAAGGACATTGCAAATAATGATTGAATGTTGAAATTTCACCATGAACCAGTAATTGTATGGACAGTGTGCTGCCGAGTGTTGTGTAAGCGTTCGCGAAACTTTTCTGAGATTTTATAAAATATTTCATAATGGTTACACAATACACCCTTTTTAAAAAAAAATGGGCGAGGGCAGTTGCTCAAAGCAAAGACAAACAGTGATATGATAGCGGAAAAAGTTATCCTCTGTTGCCCTAAAGTTGTCAATTATCCTCGTGAACCTGTCTCACGGAGGGATGCTAGTTGGCTCGATGCTAAATAAGCAAGTTATAACCAAGGTGACACTTGCACGACTTTTCTCCATGATTTGGTCGTGGCAAGTCGTGCCATTTTTGAAGACTTCCGCACTTCTGCACTGTTCACGACTAGTTCACGCATAGTTCTCGACGAGTTTACGCAAATCTTTCGCGTAGTTTACGCACTTCCTGCACCGTGTCGTGATCTTGATGTGTCTCCTGGTTTTAACATCGACACTAGATATGGATGACTGGGGGCTATTTCTGACGGTTTGCGACTAGTCTGCTAGAACAGACCCTTGGGTTTCGTTGTGCGCATACACAGAGAGTGATACAGGGTATGCATTGTGTGTCTCATTGTGTGTCTGCATGGATAGAGCAATGGTGTATGTGTGTGATGTAGTCACAGAATGCATACCCATCATGCTCTACGCACGCACTCACCGAAAATCTTGGGTTTGTGCTTTCAAACTAGTTTGCAACCCATGCGCTTAGGGACATAATTTGTGATAAGCGCGTTATAAATGCTGTAAAATATCTAGATCTAGAAATATTGTCGTGACCAAAATTTGGATCATTTTAAAATTCTCGTCCCGACATGGCACGCAGTCCCGACGAGTTTACACACACTTCACGCCAGTTTACGACTAGTTTGTGCACTGGCATGACTCGAGTCGTGCCAATGCGCTCCACAGAATTGTGCAAATGTCAGTCTTGTCTCCATTTGAACTAACAATTCTGTTGACAAGTTGATAGAAGAAAGAGAAAAAGAAGGGCCCGACTGCCGTATACCCCCCCCCCCCCCCCCCCCCAGGTAGATACGCTTGCATAGTTCGTGCGCTCAATTCAATTTCCTCTGAAATTAATCAAACACCCACCATGTATTCAGACCACATGATTAGGAAATTTTAGGAGCAAACAGATATTTGATATTTATAAATTACATTAGGATCTAAAGCAAATGAGCTCTCACGTGCACAGTCATGTGCCGAAGTTGAATTACGGTTTACATTTGGCATTAGATTGATTCTTGTGGCTTTTGCAAGCCTCAAATTTAGAGTTTGAGCTTAAAAAAAATTATGCCAGATTCGAGTTTAATTAAAAGTGAACTTCTCCCAGGCATTGATGTAATGTCGGTGTCAGTGAATGAGGAAAATAGAATAAAGAAGCAGTGAAAATTTGAGCAAAATCGGAAATCCGGCGAAAATATATAGCTTCAGGTGGTAATGATTTTATAGTCATTTTGGGCTTGACGATTTGTTTTTTAAGTCGGAATGATGATGAATCTAGAATATTTTATATATAATTTGGTGTCAAATTATGCGTGATACTTGGTAAAAAAAAAAAGTTATGCGCTGAAGGCTTTTTGCATTACAAACGTTTTAAGGTTAAAGATATAGGCTCGGTTTGAATTTTGTCAGCCACACTGGGGAATTTCAAAAGAAAGAGAATAAACAATTATAATTCACCTGGTTATAGATTTAGCCAGATGTGTCGCTATGTCAGGGAATAAAGAGTGTATTCATTTAAACAGCAGATAAGAAAATTTATCGGAGGAGGTCCACGAAAGTCTCCGTTGGTTTGACAATCGAAAACAAATGCTGTGTGTTTTGATTCTTACACAGCTAGAAAAAATTGTACAATATTGCTCCTTGTATCTCTCTCTCTCTCTCTCTCTCTCTCTCTCTCTCTCTTTCTCTCTCTCGTTCTCTCTCCTCTCTCCTTCTCCTTCTCCATCTTCCCTTTTACTCTCTATCTATATATATATATATATATCTTTCTCCTGTCCCGTTATAGTACAACCACCTGTATTCTCATTTCAAATGACCTTGAAGACTATGTCCTTCATCCTGTTAGTCCGTGAGCATCAATTCTTTCCCCGAGTGTATCTCATCAATAATGCACAACTAGACAACAAAACGGATAGCGTGTCAATTAAGCTAAAAGCGATGAGAAATACTATAGAATGGCGCTGCCATCAGCACACAATATGTATACATATACAAGTTTCCAAGCGTTGAAAATCGTTTCGAAAAAACTAGGGAAGGGTCGTAGTTCGAGGAGGACTTATTTCATTTGTCATGTTTGTAAAGCATGTATGGCGGTCATATGGAATGATCGAGCCTAATAAGAAGGAAAAGAAAAGGAAGACGAAGAAGAATAAGAAGACTAAGATTGAAGACGAAGAAGAAGAAGAAGGAGAAGAAGAAGAAGCACAAGAAGAAGAAGAAGAAGAAGAAGAAGAAGAAGAAGAAAAGAAGAAGAAGAAAAAGAAAAATAGACGAGAACGGGTATATTCAGTATGGTATGGTCGTAGACAAAAAGAAAAAGAAGAAAACAGTATTAAGACTGTTGATGGCGCTCATTATAAAAAAAAACTAAATTAATGACTAAATAAATAAATAAATAAACAAACAAACAAACAAAAGTAAATACGTTTCTTCGCATGTATCGAAACTACTCTCAGGCTTTAATGATTTCATCATCACAAGGCACTTTTGTTGAATGATGGCTGCAATAATCTCTCTCCGCTAGCTCATATCACGTAAATAAATCAGAGAAAAAGAATAAAACAGTATCATGTCTCTTGATGGCGCTCATTATATAAGAAAAACTAAATTAATGACTAAATAAATATAAATAACAAAGAAAAGTAAAAACGTTTCTTTGCTGAAAAACAGCTGTGCTGATCGTGTGCTTTTTTAATCCTGAATAAAGATCTTGAATATATTAACCGAAACTGCTCTCTGGCTTTAATGCTTTCATCATCACAAAACTCTTTCGTTGAATGATAGCTGCAATAATCTCTCTCCACTAGCTCATCTCACATAAATAAATCAGAGATTGTGCCTTCGGGGCTCATCGTAGCTAAGTAGGAGCATGGAGTTACTAAAATGGATTATGTACGATTTGTATTACTTTGAACTTGGATATCCACCGACTGAAAGACTTTCATTTTTCATGGTATGCCCACCTTTACCTGTTTGAGTCTGAGTTTTAGCTTATTTTATTTATTCTCGGTAATCACTGTCACGAATTTATCTTCAAGGCTTCCACACGACTGATGGATTTTGACGTTTTGGGGAGGTTCGCAGAAGGCGTCTTCAGATCCGTCGTAGCAGTTGGGGCTCCGTCTTTAAGAATCGTGGCCAGTAGGGAACATGTCTCGGGCAGCTCATAACATCTTTGACTGTTTGAAATTTTGGTTGGCTGGTTGCTACTTTAGAAGCATGGGGCTGATTGCTCGAATTGGTCTTAGCTATCCTCTTCTTGCTTACACGTCTTGACTTCTTGTGCCATCCCCGTAACATAGACATTTGTGTCGATACGACTATGTTAAGAGGGTGGCTCAATAATTTAAGATGCCTTATCATTAAGAGGATAACCAAGACTATTTCGTGCAATTGGCCCCAGGTTTTCACCTATTTTGAGCCCCATCGTGAAAGTGCAAGAAGAAAACGTGTGTTCACACGAATTGTCCTCGAGAAGTACCGTGTGTCTATAGATCAGATCTCTAGATAAAAGCACACGATTTTCGAGACCCATCTTGAGAACACAGAATGAGTCTCGAAGACCTTACATGAAATTATACTGTATAACCTGAGACATGGTGTGAGAATACACGATGATCGAGTCTCTTCCATCTATTCAAATGCATTTGCAACTACATTCCTGGTAGGAACTTATTTCTTGAAAAAGCCTATGCGCCTATATAGCTGCACTGCTAAAGCCAGGGTAATAATGCTGCAACTGTAGAGCGCTTAAGGAATTCTTCATGAAGAGTTGATAAGCGCTTCATAAAAGCCGTTCATTATTAATATTATTATATCTGGGGTCTGTAACATAAAAGATGCAATTAAACTTACAATAAATATTCATCGTAAGTCTATGGTAAAACGTGTACTAAAGAAATACAATTAATTGCAAGATTAATTGCATCTCTTTTGTGTTATACAGGCCCCAGGTCGTGTTCTGGTCTTGCCTTCTCGTGAAAAGAAACTCAGAGATTCGTCCAGAAGCCATCGGTACCGTCTCACGAATAATCGTGACTCCATCGCACTGCGTCGCAATCGGAAATGTGGCGAGTGTAACGATGAAGCATTCAAATCCCAACTTAAAACCAACTTGTTTGTTTCATCATTTCATCATAATATTTCAATACCTGTTTTTGTGTCCAGTATATTCCCTTCCATTTGTATTGTCTTCATTAACTTTTGTATTCCAATTAAAGCGCCATGAGCACCGAAAGGTGGACCTGTGCGCTATACAAGTAGCCACTATTATTATTATCATTATTATGAATCTTCGGACTACATACCACTCTCGCCAAACTTGTCTCAGCCGGTATCAATGTTCTGATATCTTCTATATCATGTATAAGAATGGTGTTAAAACCCGTATTGACAAAAAGACATTGATGTATTTTCCTTTATGTGAACAGAATATTGATTTTTTATGTCAATGAAGTTTAATAAATCAATTTCAAATGTGTTTGAGCCATGCAAAGGAAATATTTCTTAATATGCCTTTTACGAACTTTCCTGAATTGCTAGAGTCCCTCACCTGGGGAAAACATCAGCTTGAGCAGAAGGGACAAAGGCCTGTGACAAGTTAAACAATCTCCAGTCAAGCATTACCAATACCAAGACGGACCGTAAAGAAATGTCAATCCTTTTTATTCTGTCGAAAAATGTTGAACAAGGGTCGTCACAACTGGGACTTTCTTTTGTGATCTTGAAACTATTGTGAGTGTTTGAATGAATCCGTTTACTTTGTCCCTTATGTGCACCGTGCATGAGGCTAAATTCATGGAAGTGAATGATGCGAATTATACAGCATTACGTAAAAGATCTTTCAGCTCGTTCAACATGTTCAAAGACTCGGCAAAGACTAAGTGCATCGCTGACCAAGACAACCTGTTCTTTTTGTCTTTGGAAGCGAATTCTAAATCTATCGGCGGCTCTACTATTCCAAAGGGATAAAGAACATGAGTAGTCCATGTTCGTATAGTCTATGCCACCAGATCGTGTGGTGGGCTTTTTGCGGCTAATTCTAAACTCGAATGCGAGTCAATAAATTTCTTAGTATGACGTCACAAATGTTTGCAGTGGGACACAGGGCAAGAAGGGCCATTTCAATTGACAGAAATAGAATTCGACGCTGCTATATTTGGGTGAAATTGCCCAAAATAATTGACTTGTTGATTCTTGGCATACAATAAGTGGGTGTATGGACACTTGTGGGGGCAAGATGTAACACGTACCACAATATAAATGCAAATAGTGATTCTAAAAGAGGGCTTGAAATAGCCAGGTGTGTCTTATTGAGTTTGGAGGAGCTGTGTAACATTTACTTGGTCAATAAAAGGTAGGCATGTCCCGCCCCATATTTTAGGAGATATTTTAAGAAAGTGAAACGCTACTTTAAGGATCTAAAACTTTGTATATATTGAGAACGTTACAAAAACAGAGGTGGGCTCCAAAACCTCAAACGGACCCACTCATGCTAACTCCCTACTTCCAAGAGTGAGAAACGACTATCTTTTCTTTTCTTTTCTTTTTTAATTTATTCTATTTTTTATTTATTTAATTTCTATGTCTTCCATGTTGCCCAAATCACTCTATGACTGCTCGTTAAGAGTTTTTGTATATATTCATCAACTATTAAAATGAGAATAAGAGATAACATACTATTTTTACATAATTTTCTGGGAGTAGGGACCTTGGGAGTTATTATATATTTCAAATCATTGTACGAGTTCATGCAAGTCTTCATAAAAATTATACAATCATACCGGTCATGTGTGGCTCAGTGGTAAAGCGTCTGCCCCATGAACGGAAGGTCGTGGGTTCGATCCCCGGCCGAGTCATACCAAAGACTTATGAAAATCGGACCATCTGCCTTCTTGCCAGGCGCTCGGCATTTATGAAAGGAGAAGGGTAATAATAACTTTATGTTATGTAGGGCCCGCTGGAAGAGCAGCTAGTTTACAGCTGAATGTGGCTACCCTGGGTAAATAAGACATTATTATTATTATCATTATCATTATTATTAAGGCTTTTGGCAGAAAAAAACATTGACCTACATAGCAGTACATATTAAGGTGATTCTTACCGAGGGATCCAATCCCATGCATGGAACCAATTGCCTATGACACAAGCTCTGATTTTGATAGCAATACAAAGGAGTAACGATAATTACAACACCGTCGTCAACCACCACCATTATCGTCATGATCATCATCACCCCTTCACCACAACCACCATCAACAACAACAACACCAACAAAAATCGCCACTCCACCACTATCATTATCATCATAATCATTATTATTTTCATACCCATTTTCACCATCTTCGTTACCATATTCGTTACCATTATCATCTTCCCCACCATTCCCATGAACATCATTAACTTCCCCACCACAATGATCATCATCATCATCATCATCATTTTCTTTATTTCTATATATTCACCATCATCTTTATCATTATCTCCATTATCATCATAATTATCTTTTTTTTTTATCTTTGTATTCACCATCATCTTTATTACCATCATTATCAGCATCATCTCCATCATCATCAACATCATTTTGATCATCATCATCATCCTTATCATCTTCATTGTCATCACCATCATCCTCCACAACATCATCATCACCCCATCACCATCTTCTTCATCAACATGCTCATCATCATCAGCGGCAGCAGCAGCATCAATCGCCGCTACCACCACCATTATCATTATCATCATCATTATCATCATCATCATCATCATCAACAACAACAACAGCACCATCACAACCAACAACATCATCATCATTCTCACAATGGCTGCCAATAGCCATTTTCAACCTGCTCTACAATGTTTACATCGTTCTATGCAAGTCTGCAATCTTCTCAAACGCAATATAGAGCAGAGATGCCCGCCATATCTTTCTCGGGAAAAATTACCATATTGTAGAAAACCCCGCAGACGGCATACCAACACAACAGGTTGTCGTTTTGCAATCCCAGTTCGCCATCCCATAATATTCCCCGCTCCTCCATTCCTTAGCTGACATGATGAAATCTACAAAGGGCACACACACACACACTCACGACAAAACCGTCTGTGCGCATGGATTGTACGTTGTACACGAATTCACAGACACACACACACAGAATTTACACAGCCGCAGGCAACGCAACACATAACACAAGAACAGTCGCAATCTCTTAGCTGTGCTCTTCCCACTTAAGGCTTAACACACACAGAAACACACACGCACCAGTAACACACGCACTGCTAGGAAACACACATATGCATACGCACTCACGCAGTTCCGAATACCTGATTGCGAAGCTAAACGCCATAAAACGCCTACTCTAATCAGCGGTAGATATGAAAACATTAAATATCAACTTGCTGTATTATTTCCCCGCTAAGTAACCGCAAACGTTGAAAGTTTTTCCGCAAAATCTTTTTTTTTCCTTCTTTTTAGAGATAAAAATTGGCGTTAAGATGTTTGACTGGCATTAAGATCCATATCCTTCCTGAGTATTCTTGTTATGTTTTACAGTATTTTTTATTCATCTGTATCTATTTTGACAATTGAATCCCCAATTGTTACGTGTTGATTACTTCAGTAAGCTGTCAAATCTCTGCCATGATTTAAATTTTCTGTCCTATTTTCAATGAACCAAGCGATGGAAATAATCATCACCTTTCCGATTTCAATTTATATCTCCGCCGTAAAATAATGTCTTTTATTTCATTTCGATCCAAGCTGTCAGAACCGTCGACTGAATGTTTTGTTACGAGGGGTTTGAATGTAATAAAAAGAGAGGACTTTCAAATGGCTGATTCAATTTAGAGCAGCTATATCGCAAAACTGCAAGCTTCTAGCTGGAGCCTCTTCTATTATTAGACCCTTGCAGACTGAGAGGTAGAATTCGCCATTTTCTTTTTTCAGAAGTGAGCTTGTGTATGATGACTCATCGAGTGTGTATTTCAGATTGCATCCATTGGGACGTTTTATCCAGCCAATCCCCGCCAAAACAGAGATACAATATGGCGTGGGGGCAGTTGAAATGCTTTGACAAGGACACCTGTTAACAATCACGAAAGCTAAAGCTAAAGCTTATCCATTATCCATCACGAAAGCGTTTTTCTTATCCATTATATAGGTTCTTTTTCTGTCTCTCTTCAACGCTACCCTTCTTCCTACTTTTATTATACTTCCCGTTTTACAATTACGAGCAATATTATTTCTGCAATGGGTTCATAGTTGGGGGCCTTAGGGATTTTTTGTGCAAAGTTTGTCTAAAGTTACCAAATTTGGCCCACATAATCATTATAACATACTATTTCGATTTTTGGTGGATACCAAGAAGGGCGCCCCCTAGAGTCCTCATTATTCCAAAATTCAAAATGGCCGCCATCTGAGATATAGGGCATTTTGAATTTTGGTGAAAAATTACAATAAAAATGTCAAAAACTGTTTATTATTTATGATTTACTCCTGCAAACAGTTATTTTATCAATATTTAGTTGATTTGGAGAATTGAAGGGCGCCCTCTAGTGATTTCTCTTGGAAAACCCGTTATGGCAGCCATTTTTCCATATTGCATTTACACTCTCATGATAAATTGGGTCCCATGAGGAAACGTCAGGCTCATACATATTATTCCCTGGCACAGAAGAAATTCTGTGAGTCATATATATTCAAAAATTTACGCCAAAGTGCGCCCTCATTGTTGTAGTATAAGCAAAAATCAAAATGATTCCCCATGCAAATTGCGTACACATATAAAATCCAGTAAGCTTACAAGACATACGTCTACGTATAAAGCTTGGATTTAATCTACCATACAACAATACTTTCCGAGTCAAGTTTTATATCAAAATGAAGCATAGGATATACTGGATTCACAGAAACTAATTTAACAAAGTAAAAATCAGTTTGATTACCATGGCAACCACTTGTTTACAGGATATCGGATTTATTATGAGAAATCTACAGAACTCACTTTCTAAAGAAATGGTTTCATTTACTCCACATTATATCACAATACTTCAGTTTTATATCAAATTAGAGCATATGATATGGCAAATTCAGGGAGGGTATCTAAAGAAAACAAATCTATCTGATTACCATGGTAACCATTTGTTTACAGGTTATTGAATATATTAGGATAAATGTAAAGACACACCATCGCATAGAATGATTGCATTTACTCCAACATAATGATACCACAATACTTCAAGTTGTATATCCAAGGGAAGCATATCATACACAACATGATGTAACAGGTTCACACTTTTACTTTTCAGATAAATCACTTTGATTACCATGGCAACCATTTGATTTGTTATGATATATATACAAGACCCGCTTTTCAAAGAAATGAGTGTATTTACTCCATAATATCACAATCATTATCGAGTTGTATATCAAATATGGTAGGTTCAGTGAGAGAGCTTAAAGATAACAAAATTAGTCTGATTCCCATGGCAACTACTTGTTTACAAGACAAAAATAAAATGATTGCATTTACTCCACCATACCACAATACTTGAAACCGAAACATAAATGTAAGAAGTTTTTGGAATTTATTTTAAGATAAACAGTCAGTGTGATTACCACAGGAAGTATTTGGATGATATATTTCTGATTAAAACATACATAATTTCACATCAGATGATGTCCTCCATCGAGTATGGATACATACAATGACTTCTTACTGGGTCATGTTGCTGCAATAAACAAAATGGTCTAATTCAAATGCTATTATCTTGAAAATACAAAATAAATGTGATGCACTAAATGCTTCTAGAGTTGCTTATGCAATGCTTCCTGCCCAAACGTTAAGAACATCGGACCCATCTATCCTATCCTCCTTCACTATCCACCGTGAAATGGAGGAGGGCAAGATAACAGAATGAGGCCTTTAATTAACAAAGGCGTTTGAGTAACAAAAATGGTTGCTATCCAGAACGCAGTATTCTCATTGTACACCAACTCAGTTTTCTCACCGTGCACCAACCCACTCCTTCGACATGAACGAGAGTCTCAGGTTTCCGTCTGGTTCTTGGCAAGAAATAGAGATTGAGAACTGTGACAGAAAACTCTTGACACAAAGCACAGTGGGATGGGAGAAAACTCCTCCTCTCACCTAAAGCCAATGTCATCATAAGGACGTACAGTCCTAACTGTCAGGTAATGGAGCTAAGTTAAATGAGGAGGTTCAAACAGATGCCTCCAACACCTTTACCAGGCTAAAAGACGTACAGATGGAAAAGTGGTTAATCTTCGTGCAGGGCGGACCTCAAAAACATTAAGACCCATCAGCGAAATTGACCACAATGCCTGATCGGTGATTCCAAATTGTAGAAATAAAACAAGAAGTCTGCTATTTCCAAACAAGGGGCATTGCCAGGAAAAGCCTCCAGGTGCAGATCAGCTGAACATAGAACAGAGTAAAGACGTCCCCAATCCCTCACGCTTGAACCAGAAGACCAAAAGAAGTGCCCTAAAACTCCATCAGAATTCGAACATATGCCTACTCCCATGACCATTTCGACAGGAGATAGCTGCCTTAAGAGAAGAAGTCTGACAGAGTTCTCCTGACCAGGAAAATAGGTGGTGGTAAATAGGATGTCAATGGCATGTCACCATCCTCAAAGGTGAACTGCTTGGATATTCAACTTGCAAGACCTAGTCGTTTCTTGAACGTATATGTACATGTAAGCTACCTACCTATCTACCGCCCTACCAAGTTGACTGCGGTGACCTAGTATGGATCCTACAATTACTATTGTCCATCATGAAATAAAAAATTTAAGTTCATCCGAAACTACTCATGCATCTCGTTTCACGGGTTGGTATTTTCTGCTACAATCTCATCTCCCGTGAAGCGACTCGCAAAGGATGATGTAGGCAGCCATTAAAACGAGACTGATGCGCCCCAAAAGACACCCTCGAAACTGGGGATGTCATTAATGAAGCTGGATCACCATCATCTCCAACAGTTCCTGTGCAGAACAGGCCCCAACTTGACCATACAGTTCCAGCCCATCCTTAGATGAATCCGTTATGTCCGTAACCAACAGAAGGGAAAAGATGAAGGAGTTTTCCCCAGGTGAGGAAGAGAGGTTCCATCAACAAGGAAAAAAGATGTCCCATCGATACAAGAAATGCCAGAGGAAAGGCCTCAGGAGGACAGTCCACAAGCAGTTCTGTGAGGCTGTCAAGGCCCAAGAAAGGTTACCAGCCCCAAACCCCCACTTAGAGGTGTGTGCGGGGTCCTGTGCTCACTTCATCACGTCCTGTGAGACGACCAGCCCTCGGCCAAGCAGGCTCATTCAGGAAATACAATTCAACCTAAGACATCAAGAGTGCTGATGGGCTCTTGGAGTCAACCATGTGAAAATATCTAATTGCATGCTCTGGGGGCTGCAGTGACCTTGACCTTACAACCACCAACCAACTGTTTACATAAATGAGAAAAACAAAATCTGAAGCTCCAAAGGAAAGCCCCAACAGGACCCCCCGAGCCTTTGTGGATGGGAACAGCTTCTCTTAGGTCAACGGAAACCGCGAGTTTCTGCAGTGGATCATTAACGGCATGGATGCCAATTGATCTGCCATGAAGTTGCGGCTGTTAATCCTCATACTAAGGATCTTAATTTCCTTCTACGCACGTAAATGAAGCTGGTTAATCTTTAACCTAGTGACATCCCCCTTTTTCAGAAGAAACCCCTAACACCCTATCCAGGCTCAAGTGCCTAGGTCGCACAATCTGGTCTTTGTGGATCCCATGAAAGACCACGAATTTGTTGTTGTTGCTTTCCATAACCTGGTAGTCCACTCTCATCCGCTCATTCCCTTGGCTTTAGCTTTGTGATAAGTAGCGTGTAAAGAAGCACCCTGTCCTTTGCGAGATCTGGCTGGTCCCCAATGGGACTTGCCACCAGACTTCTACACCCCATTATCGAAACTCCAAGGAGGAATATCAATAAAAAGGAGTTGTTCTTTAAAGTCTTGACCTACTGAGTCACCCTGAGACTTTTTAAGCTCTTTCACAATAACGAGCTGTTAGATTTAATGATGCAGCTTGCTAATCAAGCTCACTACCCTTCCCTTCCGACTTCCTACTGGCAAAGTTCATGAAACTTGCCCCAAAAAAGCCCTGGCCCTGGAATGGAGAGGTTGAATGACTTGATTACACCCACAGTCCAGCCCTTGTGTTAATGACATGCCTTTACTTATTTTGGACCAAATCTATTCACTTCAGGGGAAGTGAATCCTACTGAACCTCGTTGACGCAAGGAGTCTAGGGAACCTGCTGTCAACGACATTACCCCCCCCCCACACACACACACACACATTACTGTAACTCTATTGATGGACAACATAAAGGCAGTACTCTCCAGCAGTACTAGGACAGAGGAGGCTGCCTCTTCCTTCAGCCCCTGGGCATATTCACAGTAATCAGAGAAAAGTTTGACGCATTTGCCTCTTCTGAGAGCAACTTTAACTTGGTCATACGGCTTGATGACACACAGAGCATAAGGAATCTTTAAAGCAACTCAACCAAAGTGCCACATACTGCTCTCAACCCCTCATCGCTTGAGGACATGCGAGTCGGGAAGACTGTCATGACTGTTGCGAACGTCATCGACATCACATGTGACGTGGTTCACCATGGAACATATCTATACTTCCGCCAGCCTGAGATATCAAGGACTCTCGTATACTGGTCAGCAAGGTATGGGTGTGGGCCACAGATAGGTTGGGAAACGCCCAGCTAGACCAGATCATAATACCGGATACTTAGAAAGGTAATGGACCTACTGTATCTTGGCTATTGTATAAAATGACATTCAAAATTAGCAGATGGCAGATACATGAAGGAAAAGTAAAAGCTTGGACAGCATACTCGGGCCATTTAGATCTCGCATTGAATCGGGTGCAATATGGCCCCTGGGTGCAAGGTCGCTTTGACATAGCAGTACTCCTATATATAGTCGACCAAGCGACATTGTAGTACGACACGTCGCACGCTCTATGGCACTCTTGCGTGGGGGTACAAATGTATATCAGACATAGCAACCAGATATGCATTCAAGCCACGTTCTGAGAAGAGAAACTTCAATGCTGGTGGAGACCATACGCAACACTTCTGGAGAGCGGTTTCCGCTTGTGCAGCATGTGTCGACCACAGAATCAAATGATCTAACGTTAGCGCAAAATAATATAGAAATATACAATGACTCTCGAGGTTCTGGTTAAAACTATTCGCACGAATGAACATCGGATAGTAACATCCTCCCGAGGGCCAACGGCCCGAAGGAGGGTGTTACTATCTGATGCTCATGAGTGCGAATAGTTTTAGCCAGTACCGAGAATCAAGTCATTGTATATTACTTTTATATCCCTTCTTACAACAACAACATTAACAATAAAGTAGTCTATTGCAGCAGATTGAATAATCTTACCTTGTCTTAATGATAATTTGATAATCTGATAAATTGTTTTT
>BQKZ01005175.1:27917-44767 GCA_036244855.1 Temnopleurus reevesii | reverse complement strand
CTCCTGTTGATCAGAACGCCAGCTGTCGCATTTGCTATGTCGCCATCCAACTCCAAGTCTCAATCAGTAACGTACTGCATGTTTAAAATGCTATTGTGAAAAATGAGTGTCAGCGCCAAGCAATGCCAGCTTTTGATACCTCAAACTTCAATTGATCATTGAGAAAGTACACCAAAAAGTCCCAAAATATTTCACAAACACACAACACACACACACACACATATCTATATCTATATATATATATATATATATATATATATATATATATATATATATATATAAATACAACTTTGGGTGTAATGATGTAATGACCTATTTTTTCAACTCTGAAATTTGGAATGTCAGACAACTTAGATGAGCCTACGGTACATACACTGAAGTTTCATTTTGGTCTAAAAATGTGGACTTAGGGGTTGTTCAAAATCGACTGCAAATCAACTGCAACTTTGCAAATTGTAACGTGCATTTTCATTAGCGCACGATATGCGCATTTAACTAGACTCGCATAAAACAGCGATTTTGATTGGCGCGTTCCTATCAACTGCAACTTGCGATCAATTGCAATTTTTGAGCAACACCCCCTAAGTGACATTAAAACCCATAATACATCTACATCTACCTTAGATAGCTGTGACATTGTACTGCAATCTAAAATAAGATGAGTTGGGATAAAATAAGCCAATGTCTCGAATTCACTTTCCCAGAGGTAACTCTCATTGAATAGACCCTTTCTGACATTAGGAGTCTTTTAGGTATATACATTAACAATATTTTATTTGCTTTTATTTGGTTGACTTAGGAGATGTTGTTCAAAATCAACTGCAAATCAACTGCAACTTTACAAATTGTAATGCCCATTTTCATTCGCGTATGGTATGCACATTTAACAAGACGCGCCTGAAACAATTATTTTGATTGGCACGTTCCGATTAACTGCAACTTGCGATCAATTGCAACTTTTGAACAACACCCCCTTAGTCGATTTATTACCATAGATTTCCTCCTTATATATGAGTTAGGAAACCTCTGGCTTTAATCATCAGATGAGATTATATAAAGAGGTGTGGAGAGGTGTAGACAGGCATCTAAAGTGCATGAAAATATACAGAACTCATAATGAAGCATTCATAATAAACAAACTTGACTTACCTAATTTGTCACAGGAGAAGAAATGACATCATCGATGAAAGGAATACATGTAGAGAAAGAAAAATAACAACAACACTAGATTGTTAATCATACAGTATGTGAATTGACACTCACAAATTATCATATCAAAATGATTGGTACATATACACAGACAAATATAAAATTGAAATCTTTAAATCATCATCACTGTCGATATCTGTTGATAAAAGTACGTCATTAGAGACCATGGACCAGAACTTTTGTTTTGTGCAACATGTTGGGGGAAAAGTGAAAAAACATCTTTTTCTTCATGTCTTGGCTCATCTGGATTTTAAAGGAAAAGAATTTCTCCCCTTTTGACATTTCTCATCTTTCCCCTCCCCTTCATCAGAATAATGCACCCTGGACCAACTCTGTAACCGATTGTCATGAACACTCCAAACTAAAAACAAAGGAATGAATATGACACAATTATAAAGTGAATAAATAAAAGAGTTAAAAAGGCACATTTGACAACTTTTGTGTACAATACCTAAGCAACTTTAATACGCAAAGCGCATTCACGGCTTTACATTAAAGTCTTTTAATTGTTTAAATATATATAATTTATAATTATGACAATAGTGAATCAATAATGCGCTGACATATATACATAATACTAATATTGATTGATGATAACTATACTGTCTGTTACATAATTCATAAACCCCTATGTCAATATTATAAAGTGGTAGCACAATTAAATTGTTAAAGTCATTGGCTAGTTCACTTTCTGACCAAATTATATTGTCTGTTGCATAATTCATAAATCAATAAGTTATTATAAAATGGTAGCACAATTAACTTGTTAAAGTCATTGGCTAATTCACTTTCTGACCAAATTATATTGTCTGTTGCATAATTCATAAATCAATAAGTTATTATAAAATGGTAGCACAATTAACTTGTTAAAGTCATTGGCTAATTCACTTTCTGACCAAATTATATTGTCTGTTGCATAATTCATAAATCAATAAGTTATTATAAAATGGTAGCACAATTAACTTGTTAAAGTCATTGGCTAATTCACTTTCTGACCAAATTATATTGTCTGTTGCATAATTCATAAATCAATAAGTTATTATAAAATGGTAGCACAATTAACTTGTTAAAGTCATTGGCTAATTCACTTTCTGACCAAATTATATTGTCTGTTGCATAATTCATAAATCAATAAGTTATTATAAAATGGTAGCACAATTAACTTGTTAAAGTCATTGGCTAATTCACTTTCTGACCAAATTATATTGTCTGTTGCATAATTCATAAATCAATAAGTTATTATAAAATGGTAGCACAATTAACTTGTTAAAGTCATTGGCTAATTCACTTTCTGACCAAATTATATTGTCTGTTGCATAATTCATAAATCAATAAGTTATTATAAAATGGTAGCACAATTAACTTGTTAAAGTCATTGGCTAATTCACTTTCTGACCAAATTATATTGTCTGTTGCATAATTCATAAATCAATAAGTTATTATAAAATGGTAGCACAATTAACTTGTTAAAGTCATTGGCTAATTCACTTTCTGACCAAATTATATTGTCTGTTGCATAATTCATAAATCAATAAGTTATTATAAAATGGTAGCACAATTAACTTGTTAAAGTCATTGGCTAATTCACTTTCTGACCAAATTATATTGTCTGTTGCATAATTCATAAATCAATAAGTTATTATAAAATGGTAGCACAATTAACTTGTTAAAGTCATTGGCTAATTCACTTTCTGACCAAATTATATTGTCTGTTGCATAATTCATAAATCTATAGTATAAGTCATTATAAAATGGTAGCACAATTAACTTGTTAAAGTGTATTGGCCAATTCCATTTCTGACCAAAGGCTGACCTTTTGACCCCATGCCTGTGTACATCAGCTCATTGTTGTATTAACTATTACAGACCTTTAGTCCCATGTGTTAGGCTTTTTACCATGTTTTGTATGGCTACTATGACTCATGTGCACCACACCTGTCCCCTGGCTAACCAGTCCTGCCCAGCTATCACACCCATACCTATCTGTTTCCTATACATTATGCCCCGGTCACATAGGACCCCGGAAGCAACACGATTCAACCAACATTTTGTTAATTCACAGTTAACTGCCTCCGAACAAAGAGTCATGTTGAATCGTGTTGCTTCCGGGGTCCTATGTGACCGGGGCTTTAGGCCTGTCTGCACTGCACTATCGCAAATTTTTAATTAGCTCACTTATCCTGATAAAGGTAAACTAGCCCGATCAGAACTCGAGATAATTTGCAGTGCAGAGGCAAATAGTGAGCTATTTCACTGAAATATCTCTAGGGTAACAAGCCCAAAATATCTTGGGCTAATTTCCAAAATAGTGAGCTTATTCAGGAATTTGGTCACTAACTCGCTCGTATTTTGCACAGTGAAGTCCCGGCTCAAGCTAATTCGGCAACCCTGGTTAATTTATTCATGACGGCCCAGTGACAAACGTTTTGTGTGAGTTTCTTCGCACAACAATCGCATGCTCATGTTCCGAGACTGCGCATGCTTGGGAACTAGACCAAGCTCGGAGCATGGCTAGTGCAGACTGCGCGCGAGCTAAATCGCGGAAAAGGGCTGCAATCGTTCTAGCTCGAGATTCCAAACTCGCTGTAGTGCAGTCAGGGATTGTGAATCTCAAGATAAATTGCAAAGAGGGCTGTCGGGCTAAAATCTCAAGATCAAGGAAACTCGGGCTAGTACTGCACCAGCTATAGAGACTGCGGCTATATGGATATACCTCCGATCAAATAAGAGCCAATTAGTCCGTTCCCTATGTACAACCGGACACGTTTGTACAAATCCTAGGATAATTAAGGACTTGTGTAGTTACCGACTTAATTATTTTCAAGAAATTGCCCAAGGGGTCAAGTTATTGTGTAGTGACTTGCATATTTTATATCAGCTTTGAGACAATAGACGCGGGTTGCTCTATGACAAATGTGAATGGAGAGTTAGATTTGATATTTTATAGTAAGTATTTAAATTTCAAAGAAATCAGTAACAAAATCGACCGACATGATCCCTCGCAAACCTGAGCGGCCTACCCCTTCCTGATTCAAGACCCCCTTTCCTTTCTCATCCAAAATTCCCTCGCCCTCTTCAGCCCCTATACCGACCCATACATCCCATTGAGCCCCTTCCAAGAGCCCCTTACCTCTACCTCATTACTATATAGTCCCAAGTGCAACCCCCTCTCCTTCAGGCCCCTTCCAGAGTCCCCTCGCTCACCCCAGATTTCTTAACCCTTTTAGCCCCAATATAGTCCCCTGCCCCTCCCCTTGAGCCCCTTCAAGTTTCCTCTTTGGGGGCTCTACCCATTCTTAAACCTTGGTCCCATTGCCCTGCTTTGACACCCTTTATTGAGCACCCCCTCACTTCGAGTCATCCCCTCGCACCTCTCTCACCCTATTTTCCATCCCCTCCTTAGCCCCCATACTGAACCCTCCCCTCACTGAACCCCTTCTAAATTCCCCTACAAGAGCCCCTAACCCCTCTGTCATCCCAATCCCATTGGGCTGCTTTGCCCATATACAGAGCCCCCCCCCCCCATCAAGCCCATTCTAGATTCCTATTGGAGGGCGCCCCTCGACCCTATCTCATCCCTCCTAGCCCCAAGTGCAACAAAAGATATTCATCATCCAGTTCAACTACTACAAAATATGCCCCACATCCCATCGCCCTCCTCAGTCCCCATACAAAGCCACCCCCTTTGAGCCCCTTCCCCATTCCCCTGTGGGGAGGGGGCACCTCGCCCCCATTTCATATCAAGCCCCTAGTGCACTGAAAAACCAATTCATCATCACACCACAAACAATTGCCCCATGATGGTACAACATAAAAAAGTTTAAACTACTACAAAACATATCCCACATCCCATTCGCCTCCTGAGTTCCCATACAGAGCCACCCCCCCCCCCCCCCTCATTGAGCCTCTCAAAAATACCCCTCTGGGAGGCACCTCGCCCCTACATGTACCACCCCTAGCCCCTAGCACACCGAAAAGCATATTCATCATCCTACCACAAACATTTGCTCACTGGTACAGAATTAAAAGAAAATAACAAAAGTTCAGCTACTACATAATAGTTTCGCAGTCTGTTGTTACCTGTTTACTATATGATTGCTCAAATTTCCGACACTCATTGATTGTTTCCTTAATATTCTACTACACTATAGTGTCAAGGCCAGCTGTTCAAAAAATGAGTAAAACTAACAAGTGTTCATTTAACCTGTTGTCTAGTAGAACCACAGCGTCCTTGTCCATTACCTATGGATATTGCGGGATATCAGTTTTCAAAGGGTTAAGGGAAAATGTGCCATCTAGTTACAGGTATAACAAATATTTTGTAACATAATTGAACAATACAACATGAACACTGAACCTTTTGATCATAATGATGAAGGAATTATAACTTGAAAATGAGATTACTTTTCATATCTTTTATCATGCTAAGAGGGAGTTGTTCAAAAGTTGTAATTGATCGCAAGTTGGAGTTGATCGAAACACGCCAATCAAGATCATTGTTTTATGCGCAAACCAAGCACAAACCAAGCGCGAATGAAAATGCACTTTACAACTTACTTCTATCAATTGCAACTTTCGACCAACATCCCTTTTATCTTTTATAATTCCTTCAAACCATATTTTTCCAGGCGTAATTACGAAAATCCAAAATCTTAACATGCTTCAGATGATTTCTTTATACCCATGCAAAATCAGCGCCAGACCCGAACAGAAAAATAAAAATTTCTCAATCCAAACTGAATCGGAGTCTATACAAAGTGTCCAAGTTGTCATTTCACGTGCCAAACATAAGTTTGTCAAATAAATTATATGGCATTAATTCCATATACAGCATTGCATAAATAGGCTATAATGCTTTAAATGTGTCCAGGTTTATTAAAACTATCATATATATACCTTTCTGCTCCTACCTAAAAGGGCGTTGATCAAGAACACAATAATATTTATTACTTTATTAGTTTTCAGGAGTCTAAATAATTTTCCTTGAAGGGCGCAATTGGCATTTTCCAGAAGGAGGTGGCAGTTTATCAATCTTTCCAAAAACTTAAACTCTTTGATCTTCCCTAGAACACTTTTATTGTGTTTATAGTTAGCAATGAGGCAGAAAATTTCAAAATTATCTCTGCATTAGATGAACCACTTTGAAGAAGAATTAAAAAGTTATCATTGAGACAGATGTGCTAAAAAAAAGGATATAACTTTAACCATAAAGGTGGTTCCAGGATGGGGATGGGGAGTGGTTCTGGGTAAATTTTCACTATCACTTTTTAAAGGTGAACAATATATTAATTTTCTGACCCAATATGCGGGGTTACTAATAGATGCAAATCTTATGCGTGATATTTACGCGTAGGTTGTTCTTGATAACCCAAAACCTTGCCCGAGGTTTGCCCAACATAGTAACAAGACAAATAGTACTGAATGCAAACTAGATTCCAAGTTTTGTAGTTCAATTGTAACTAACCGGTTTGAGGATTACCACGTAACTATAGTCGTTGGTAAGAAACAAACATAAATTTGAATATATTATTAAACCAGCCTATTATGATTCAACGATGCATTGATTCCCTGAATAGATTCACCTCTCTATTCTCTCTTTTAATTTATCCTATCTTCTAAAAACAAAAGGTGTTACATAATGTCTTCACTTTCATTCTTCACAGGTGAATAAAATATTTCGGAACCAAATTAGTAATCAAAGTCTGATTGATTGTCTGGAGTTGTTCTATTCTTATATATCTGTGAAAATATCTCTCCTGTTCTTATAATATAGTTTGAAAGAATTTCTTCACTTTTACTCTTTTCACTGTGAAAATATTAATTCTGACCTGTTTCTGAATCTCAGTCCAAGAAGCAAAGAATTAGGTTGAGACGAGGACAAGAGCGGACGTGTAAATATCCACAAAACCAGATCATGATTACAATCTCTACCACCGATTTATTACAATGACAAAGATAGTTAATTAATGTTGTTAAAGGTTTGAAAGAATGTCTTCACTTATACTATTTTCACAGGAAAAATACTAATTTTCTGACCCATTTCAGAATCATGAACCAAATGGGCATATAACTCGGCAGAGGATGTGTAAATATCCACAACGCCAGATCATAATTACAATATCTACCACTGATTTATTACAATGACAATGCTTGTTAATCAAGATTGTAAATAAAGGTTTAAAATAATTTCTTCACTTTTACTATTTTCATGGGAAAAATATTGATTTTCTGACCCATTTCTAAAATCACAGTCCAAGAAGTATATAAGTAGAATGAGGACATGTAAATATCCACAGCACCGGATCATAATTACAATATCTACCACTGATTTATTACAATGACAAAGCTTGTTAATAAAGGTTTGAAAAAAATGTCTTCCCTTTTACTCTTTTCACAGGAAAAATATTGATTTTCTGACCCGTTTCTGAATCACAGTCCAAGAAGCATATAACTAGGACGAGAGGATGTGTAAATAACTACAACACTGGGTCATAATTACAATTTCTAACACTGATTTATTACAATGACAAAGCTAGTTAGTCGAGGTTATTAAATATTAATAAAGGTTTGAAATAATGTCTTCACTTTTACTCTTTTCACAAGGAAAATATTGATTTTCTGACCTATTTCTGAATCAAAGACCAAGAAGAGTATAACAAGGACGTCCGAAGACGTGTATATGTCTACAACACCAGATCATAATTACAATATCAACCACTGATTTATTACAATGACAAAGCTTGTTAATAAAGGAGAAGAGTGATTTGTCTTCCAAGGGGGGTAAATTATCACCTATAGGGTGAACAATGACCTTTGAGATGGACATGGTTCACCCACAAGAGATGACCCCATCGTGACCCGGGTCGGGTCGGTCGAGTCGGGGATGTTCTAACATGTTTTATGGTTATTACCTAAATAAACATGTAAAATTTATCCCATTTTTATGCGTTATAAGGGCAGAAATATTGCACAAAATTCTCACACTAATAGAATATCTCTCCCACTTCCTACTCTGATTTTAGAGACTTGTCCAGGATGAATTGCATGCTTAGCCCCCCCCCCCCCTCAACGAAAAAAACCCTATCCATTTCTCTGTTTGCCCCGTGCAAAAGCAGGGCCTGAAACAAGCCCGCTTTAATTTCATCATTCTATTGTAAGCCCCTTCCCATCATCACTTTTCCACAATTGCTATTCATGCCTCTATACTGCTGACACATTGGAAAAGATTTTTTTTTTCTTTTTTTCATTAATATTAAGAAACAGAACATATTTTCGGTAATACAAAATCTAATATTGAAGGCATTCTAACAATTCTTGTTTTTCATATCCTAATATCTTTTCACAAGAGAATAACAAGAAGAATCAAACAAAACATTCCACAACTGACCAACCCAACTTTTTAAGACAATCACTAATTGGACATCCAAAATTGTATCCTTTTCAAGTCCTCATGGGGATGTAAAAATATGGAACAATGTCTACATTCATTTTCCTTCTTCACATGTTCTGCTTATTACCTTTAAAATATTGTATCAAGTGCAAATAACTTCTTCCACGATCTTATATTTTACGATTGGCAAGGGTCATTCCATAAGTCACAATAAAATCAAACGTAAGTGTAACCCACCACTTTATAATGCTCGCAGCGGTAAGGGCGTCCTGTAAATAAGGTTCTAAAACCCGACTCAAATATAAACACTCCGTGACTGGTCAGCTGTAATATTCTCTCCTCATTAAATCTAAACAGGTCATGTTAGTAAATAACCATATTTTTAGTAAATAAACAGAAAGGGAAGTCACTCTATCTCCTACTATCCCCTCACTTCACTGCATTCTTAAACTGTGTAGTGCAAGGTTGCCTGCAAAGGCCAAGTTCAGCTGAGATATAAACATCAAAATACCCATAGAAAAATTGTTTGACCCATATCTCTGGCTGGATAGATAGTGTTACAGGTCTAAATACAGGTCTAAATCCAAACATGCTGTACCAACGAACATTTCCCCCAAAACCAACCACACATTTTCTATTTCCAGCAATTTACACCCCTTTCTAGCTATCATTTCATTGATGATTGTCAATAAGTATGTTACCCCCAAAATATCAATGATTTCCTAATAATATATATATAAAGAATAGTTTATCAATGAAAACTGATAAACCTTTGATGTTTCACCTGGGAAATGAGAGCATGACTGTGAAGTTATATAGGCCAATGTTGAAAAATGGTTTAAAAACCCCAAAATATCAAAGAAACTTTTTCCAAAGCAACCACACAGTTTCTATCCAGCAAAGTACATCCTTTTCTAGCTATCACTTCATTAATGATGGAATGATGGACGTCTCAATTTCCCAGAAAATAACATTTTATCAATGATTTCCTGTAACTAATAAACCTTGAATATTTTACCAGGTAAATCAGACCATGACTAAAAAAATATTTATGCCAATGTTGAAAAATGTTTAAGAAAACCCACAATCTTAAATAAACTTTATTTAAACCAACCAAACCTGTTTTATTTTTAACAAATGATACCTCTTGCTAGCTATCACTTCATTAATGATGGACACTCCAATTTCGTCCTGTCAATAAGCATGTTACCCAGAAAAATAATATTTTATCAACGATTTCCTCTAACTGATAAACCTTGAACGATTACTTGGAAAATGAGAGCATGACAGTGAAAATATTTAGGCCAATGTTGAAAAATGTCATAACTCAGCAGGAATCCTGCCAATTTTTAATTCATAGCATCCTTTTTACAGACATAAGTGATGTCTTTGGCCAAAATCACACTGGTTATTCATTGTCATGGTTACATGTCAAACTCAAAGAAATAGTACTAATGAATACGCTTCATTTGGCATTAGAAAGGCTATCCTCATTTCGGCCTACAAGCCAGGAGAATACAAAATGTAGGTGGATTTACTAACAATGCAAATTGTGTGCATTCTTTATACACGAAGATTGTTCTTGATGACCTGAAAACTTGCCCAAGGCTTGCCCGACACATCAACAACTTATGTATGCAAACCAGATTCCAAGCATTGTAACTCAATTGTTTCTTTTCTGGTTTAAGGATTACCAATTATCAACATTTGTTGGCAAGAAATGATACAATTTCATTCATTAACAGAATCAGAATTTGCATCTAAACCAGTTGTCACTCTCGCATATTCAGGTGTGCCTTGTTATAAAATCACAAACCTCCCTCATTACATTAATCTCAGGTGAACTTGAAAAGTGCTTTTCCCTTATGGTTTGCCAAAATGAATAGCATAACATGATTATCACTCTACTGACAAAAATTATACTTTGGATAAGATGAATATACAGTGTGGTACCAAATTCTTCACCACCTCTCAAATAGTCTGCCAGAACAGACCCTTGGGTTTCGTTGTGCGCAGGGTAGAGCAATGCTGTATGTGTGTGATGTAGTCACACAATATGCATACCCTGTATCATGCTCTGCGCATGCACACACCGAAAGTCTAGGGTATGTGCTTGCAAACTACCTCTCAAAGGTCTATAGTCACATGAATGTGGTATTTTTTCTTCACAATTACGTGCATTCCGACTTGAACTCCCAGCAGCACTCATTGGAATGTCTCCAGGGTGAAATTCGCTGAGTGCTAGGTCAGGCAATCAATCTTTTTTCAAACAGTAGCAGGTATCTCTCCAGTATCACAAACATTATTCAAGTCATGACAATCAAAAACAAAAAAATCGGCACAGGAGGGGGGATTTATAAATGATGGCTTGTACCTTTGCTCCTGGACTCATAAATAGGAATCAAATGTCTTCACGGTGCTTGTAGGAGACGAGACTTATAGAATATATCCAAACAATATTGCATCTGTCATATATTAGTCTCTTGAGAGTCTTGAAGGTGTTAGATTAAACGTTATATCTCATTCTGGCAATGACCTGAGAATGGATGCTAACAAAAATCCAACAAACCTTGCACTGAATGGCTCAAACAACTTATGAATATTTGGCAACTCTTTTTGGATGGAAAAAGCATTTTTACTCTCTAATGAGCAAAATAGAAAACTGTAAAAAGGTAGAAAAAACATCAGATAAATCATTATGGCCTAAGAAAATACATTACAAGAAGATTTTGGTGATAACTCTGATAAAATGCATCTTTGAATAAAATCTCTGATGCAATTGATTTCTGTCTTTCATTTTATATGGTAAAATAAGCAAATTTTCAAGTAATTCTTTTCTTCAAATTTACCAACCTACTTATACAAGATTTAGATCAAAATTTAGTGGTGTTCTGAACATCTATTTGGCCCCTTTCTATCGTTTGGTAACTTCAGATATGAGGTCGTAAAATCGACCTTCGTTAAACGTTGAGTGACGAGTGTTCAGGTAGGGATAGAGGCCCAGACGAGCTTTCTTGATCTACTTCAATAGATTTTCCTAATCCGAAGGGGGTCAGACATAATTGAATGCTTGACTCATTCGGAAAATACCATCTTCATGGTCGTCAAATTAATTCATGAATTAGAACAGGAAAGCAATCTCATTCGAAATGCAGTAAAGGCATAAGGTTTGATGAAAGTCCTAAAATTGAATACCTTACTGCATTGAAAAACATTATATCTTTGAAATTTTATGGCAAAAACCATCCTTGTGTGTTTCTAATTATATGTGAACTTGACCTATTCATGATCAGAATTCATCAGAGCAGGAAAATTTGTCCCTATTTCCTATCCTAAAAATTTGAAAAGATATAAGTTAATTTGGGAACACATTGACAACATGATTGAATAGTCTGGTTCATAAAAAGCGATGCTCTTTCCTGACGTTCTCTTTCTTTTCTTTGATTATTTTGGTCCTGATTCACTCGTACCAATTTTCCCTTCCATGCTTTTACTAATCGATCCCATTTCCTATCCTAAATATATCACAAAAGTCCATCGGGAACACAATGACAACATGATTGCATCGTCTGGCTCATAATCAAAAGATATCATTCCTTTAATTTCCTTTCTTTTCCCTTCTTTTTTTTTCAAAGAAGTATTATCCTGTTTCACTTATATTCTCCCTATTATCCCCATTTCCTATCCTAAAAATATGACAAAATACAGGTTCCATTGAGAACACATTGACAATATGATTGGTTCAAGATCTCATACTTTCTCATACTTTAAAGGAATTAAATCAAACGCTATGAATCTCAACTTCAAATGATCGATTTATATCTCTCCTTCACTTTCCTTTCTTTGTCTTTTCTTCAAAACTTTTCTCCTGTTTCACTTCTAGTAAAAGCAAAATCTCTCTTTACCGATTTGTCCCCATTTCCTATTCTAAAAATATGACAAAAGACAGGTTCCTTTAAGAACACATTGACAACATGACTGTTTCAGGATTAATTTATATCTATCCTTTCCTTTCCTTGTCTTTTCTTCAAAACTTTTCTCCTGTTTCACTTCTAGTAAAAGCAAAATCTCTCTTTTACCGATTTGTCCCCATTTCCTATACTAAAAATAGGACAAAAGACAGGTTCCTTTGACAACACATTGAAAACATGTCTGTTTCAGGATTAATTTATATCTATCCTGTCCATTTCTTTATTTGTCATTTCTTCAGAACTATTCTCCTGAACTTCAACTTTCGTAACACCAAATTCTCCTTTTTACAGATTTGTCCCCATTTCCGATCCTAAAAATAGGACAAAAGATAAGTTAATCGTGGACACATTGACAACATGATTGTATAGTCACGGCTCATAATCAAAAGATAACCTTTTCACAGGTCTAGTATTCTAGCAATGACATTAAACTTGTGAAACTAAGATGTTCTCCTGTTTTACTCTGAACAAATAAAGCACAAATGTCTTGATTTATGTTTGCAATGTTTCTGGTTAGTATAGACATGGTAGCTAGAGTGTATTAAAAAATAAAAAAGCTTAAGATAAATTTTTGGCACATTTTAGTGCAAATATCCAGTCTTACAAGATCAATTAATTTTATTTCTAGACATGAAACTATCATTGTTTTTGCTTGGAAGCCACATACCCATAAAATAGCATATACACAAAAATACACCAAATTTTTTTTTTGCTGTAGCCTTCACTGAAGGGGAAAACCATGGGACAATGTTCTTATTTTTTATTTTCACGGCACTTCATTCATGTATGAATATTTACGACTGGAAAAAGTCCATTTGTTTTACTTTGGAACATTTTCATGAATCATTTAACAAAAGCAGGCCTTTTATAAATAGAAAAAAGGACAATAAAATAAGTAAAAAAGCGAGGCCAATTTGATCTTTTTATTTGATTGTTTTTGTTAGTGCAACGCGCGCAAGCTTTGAACACCCTGTCATAGCATGGAACAGAAATCCATCCCTTACTATGTACAGCGAGGGATGGTTATACTAGCAGTACAATATCAATAGTCCAAGTCAAATCCCAAGCCATTGAGCAAACACGAGATTCATGAAGAGAATTCAATATTTCAGAAGTTATGGTATCAAACCCTCAAGTTTTTGTCTTTAGAGCAGAGTTTTATCGGACAGTCATTGGGAGTGCTATTAAAAAGTTGCAATTAAGGTTGCACTTGATCAGAACACACCAATCAAAATCATTTGTTTCATCCGCTTCTTGTTAGAAGCGCATATCATGTGTGAATAAAAATGTGCATTAAAATTGTCAACTGATTTGCAGTTGATTTGCAATCAATTGCAACTTTTCAACAACATCCCCTAAATCTATCAAACTTAATGAGTTAATTTAAAACTTGTCAAACATTCTTAAAATTTAGGTGGTTAACTTTTCATCTTGAATTTAACTGGATAATTATTTCTTTACCGACAATTATTAAAAGTACTAATTTATCCTACTTTAAGATTATATAGTTTTACACCTCACTCTTAGAAGTGATCTATGATTGTCTTTTGAGGAAAGAATGAAATGCTGATAGCTTCCAGATGCTAAGATTCCAACCCCCATTTTCTGACCCAGAGGATTTCCCAAACCACTCCAATGAAAATTATAAAGAAATGGGTTCAAGTTCCTTTAGGAGGATGCCGCCCTTGATCCGATATCAAAGCATAGTAGAGATGAATTAAAAATAAACAGGGGGATGGAGGAGGTGTAAACACCGGGGCGGGGTCCAGATGGAGGATGGGAAATGCCCACACTGTGAGCAGAAGGGACAAAGAACCGGGACAAAGTAAATAACCTCATTCAAGCATTCACAATAACTTCATGATCATGAAAGAAAGTCCCAGGTGTGACTCTTGTTTAACATTTCCCACAAAATAAGAAGGGTGGAAATGATAGAAGGAAGTTGTTGACTTTGTCCAAGTCCATTTGTCCCTTCTGCTCACAGAGTTTGCATGACCAACTTTATCGTTCCAAGGAAAGTGGAAATAAAAGGATCATAATATAAAGGGGAGGTAAATAAACCAACGAAAGATGGATAATAAATTGTGTTTAAGATAGCCTAGTCAAATAATCCACAGCTAAAACAAAGCACTGATACATAAATAACAACAAAACACAAGTGGAAACCACAAAAACACAGACCCAAACAACTAAAAAATGGGGTCAATGACACTTTTGAGAAATAAGCCTAACCCCATTTTCGAGCTTTTAGCTGTTACAAGGTTCAAACAAGTTCATACTTCATGTATCTTAGAGGTCAATAAAATTTATTTTCAAGAAAAGTTCATCTTTTCATCAGAAAACTGGATCATGTAAATAAACGGAACGTGTCTATAGGTTGCTGTAGAAGCACTGTTCGGAAGCCATACATCATTAAGAAGTGCTAATGCAGTGGATTTATTTTTTCGGGGGAAGGGGGGAAGATTAGTCATTGTTTTTACGACCCCCTGAAAGACAAACTAGAAAGATTTCCTCTCCCCCTTCCTGCCGACTTCTTTCGGAGGGTAACGTATGCACCCAGATTACTTTTATAAAAGTGAGCGATACTCTCTAGGACTGAAAATTTTCCTTTGCATAAGATTTTAAAAAAAAGGTTTGGATGCCCTTTAATGCAATTTTTGAAAAAAAGCATTGGTCTGTCGAAAGGAAAAAGTTCTTCTTTTTTTCTACTAATTCTTTTATTTTATTTTTCTAACACAATTTGAACAATTTGTGAGGAAAATAACGCTTAAACGGGGATGAAAAATAAAAAGAGAATCTGAAAATACCTTTTCAGGTAATATTTCACATGTTTATTATGATTTTACTTTGCTTCTTAAATTTTTGTGAAACGCAACAAAAAAAACAAAAAAATCTCAGCCATTCAATTGGAATGAAAGCCTTGAAAGATGATTGGTATCTGCTAGTCTGCCAGAACAGACCCTTGGGTTTCGTTGTGCGCATACACAGAGAGTGATACAGGGTATGCATTGTGTGTCTCATGCTAGAGCAATGCTAAATGTGTGTGATGTAGTCACACAATGCATACCCTGTATCATGCTCTGTGCACCCACACACCGAAAGTCTAGGGTATGTGCTTGCCAACTAGGTACCTGCCACAATCGGTCCAAGGAATTATCAGAGTACTCTACTAATTCCTTGATCAGTCAGTCCATAACAGTCTATGCATGGGCCTCCCCTTGTTCTGCCATTAAAACTGGCCGACATAAAGTGAAATAACTCAGTAGACTACAGGTAGTATTAATGTTAACATTACCCTAACATTCACATCAACTATGTCGCTACGATTAACGAGCCAGACTGCGTACTACAAAGCAAAACAAATTAGATTTACAGCCAATAAACTTGGCCTACACCTGAAATACACTTTAAGCATGGCGAGGGTATAAGCCGGTCATTTGATTTCAATCTGCGAATTTACATGAGGTCATAAGAACGTGTACGTTGATTTATGGGACTGTGTCCACAGGGAGCCGTATTAAATCAATTACATCGTTGTAGTGGAAGTTCGAGACTATTACTTATTAGAATTGTGATTGCTTTGCAGTATGGTAGCTGATTTTTGTTTGTTTACATACTACAACTTGCATTAATTTATCTTTCGAACCATTCATTTGCATGATTTGATGGAATTGATTTTTATCATGTTACATTATTGTGTAACCATATGATTCTAAATTTGTTATTTTACAGGTATTCTTTTGTATAAGCGGACATTTTCTCTATGGTCTTATTTTTGCCTATTTCAGGATCATGAATTAACTAAAGTTTTCACTCATTAGAATACTCTATCCTTCTGTACAATGATCTATCAAAATATGCTGATAGATACATCTGAAATTCTGTGAATTTGCTCAGATTTTTTTACACTAAATTTTTGGCTTTTACAGTATTCTTTCAAAAATCCAAATTCTGTTCAAAGGTAACAGCAATGGTCAGAATATAAGAATTGTGGCTACTATAAAAGCAATTAGTTTTCCAACACCAAAACTGATTTTGCCTATACATCTTGCCTATACATCTTGCATTTTGCAAAATCAACATGAAAGTTTCAAATGTGATGTTGCGCAAAATATACAAATTATACAATAAAAAACCCAATATACACCAAAGTTGAATGTGAAAGAGCCTTTCACCATCTAGGCTTTTGGCTAAAGCCCTGGTCACATAGGACCCTGGAAGCAACACGATTCACCCCGACTCTTTGTTAATTCACAGTTAACTGCCTCAGAACAACGAGT
>BQKZ01005175.1:13976-26752 GCA_036244855.1 Temnopleurus reevesii | reverse complement strand
TTCCATGAGGCCCTGTTTGTAAACAACAACTATAACAATATATACAAATATACAAATGTACAACAATATCCCTATAGGCTACTATAGGCTACATAAATCAAATACTAATAGCATTGAAAACTGTTAAATACACAAATTGAAAAAGTAGAAAAAATAATAATATGGATATTGACAAGAGGGGAAGTTATGAATTAATAATTTTGCTGGAATTAATAGATTTGATAAAATGTATCCCCAAATATCACACTTTACAACGTAGACAATAACGTTTTCACAGAGGATTTGAAACTTTTTAGAGTAGGTAACAATTTAATAATAATAATCCAATTGGTTCCAAACAGTAATTCCAGATATCAATGGACTGTGTTTATATGTGTCTATACATATGACAAACAAATTATCTTCAAGTTCTTCTTTATTTGTCACATATAATTAAATCAATGTCATGTCAAATATTGTGGCTAGACAAGACAATGGGTGACTTCAAGTACGGTGTTCGGTGTTGGTGTTGGTGTTGAAAGAGAGCAAAACGATCCGTAAACCGAGCTCCAACACCATTGGTCAGTTTACAGAAGTGATACAGAAACGACCGGAAACACGTCAGAATCTTGCAAGGTCTACCCCAAACACCGACAGACTTCAAGTTTGGTGTTGAGGCTGGTGTTGGTTTTGCTGCAACACCAACACCAGCGTTCAACACCGTACTTGAAGTCACCCAATAAGTTAGTCATAACATGGAGAGGTGTATAAACTCTGGCTTTCCTGCCGAAAATCTGTCTCACATTTCACTCACGGGCCCACTTTCCTGATTAACGAGAATTGAGCTGAATCAATTAAGAGACCTAACAAATGTAAATTACGTTTTGATTGTTTCCAGATACATCATGAAATTGGTCTGTTATGTCCATCATCGGATGTCAACAATGGATTGCAACTTTTTGCCTCTGTCGTTGTCTTCACTAGCGTTTTTAGAAGATATTTTACAAAATGAAATGAACTTGAAATGTTATTTGGGCGAAAAAATAAAGCAAAAAGTCATTAGGATCAAACTTTACCAGAATTTAGTAGAATTTAGTGAACTTTCAAATGAATACAGACAGTAGGGGTACATGTATTATGTGAGTTATCCTTCTGAAAAATTTGAATGAAAATAACATATTATGATTTGCTAAAAAATGAGCCGGGACTGAGAGGGTTGAACCAGACCTGGAATATAGTTAGTTCAGTGGAAACCACTTTGAAAATTTAGTTTGAACATGTTCATATTCTCTTCTGCTTACTCAATGAAAGCTATCCTTGACATGAGCTCAGAAATTCTATCATTTCAATAGATAACTACACAATAGTTGCAGATATCAACTCTAATTAAACATTTCATGACATTGTGCTGGCGTGAACTTTGAGGATATTGGCCCCATATAGAATGATATCATAGGATATTACAACATTACCGATATGGAGAAGGTAACGAGGTGAAACTGGTTGCCATGGCAACACATGAAGTCATCTCCCCCACAAATGATACCAGTAGCCAGTTTGACTGAAAAATGTTCCCAGGTTTTCAATCAATAAAATCCCTTAAGATATAATGAGTCAAATGTATTTATAACATAACAAAATGTTACTTGGAATTTTAAAGCATTCAAAATTATTTTCTATCTTTAAATGCTCGCCAATTTTCAACTCATGTAACCCCCTCAGATGTAACTAGTCAAATGTATTTATAACAAAATGTTATTTTGAATATCAAAGACATCCAGAATGATTCCTTATCTTTATATGTTCCCTGGTTTTTAATTCATCTGGTCCCTTAAGATATAATGAGTCAAATGTATTTATAACAAGATGTTCCTTTGAATATTAAAGACATTCGGAATGATTATGTATCTCTAAATGTTCCCTGGTTTTCAATTCATGTAATCCCTTTATGAGTCAAATGTATTTGTAACTAAAAGTTACTTTCAACATTAAAGACATAAGTATCTTTAAATGTTCACTGGTTTTCAATCTATAAAAGCCCTGAAGACATAATTCATTGAATGTTTTTATAAGAATATGTTACTTAGAGTATTAAAGACATTTAGAATGGTTCCTTATTCTTCATATAATGATATGACAGTTTTTTTTCCAACAACTTAGAATAAATAAACAATTCAAATGCACTCCACTTGTGTTTTCCCATTTCATAAACAAAATTTTGAATGTGGCATTGTAACAATAACAGTGGACATGGTGGATAACCCATCTCTAGACATAGAAACAGCAGAGCAACAAACTTCATTCTTTTCAACCCACAGCTCTTGTGAGTTGGCTAAAAGAAACCACAGACTCAGGAAATTTAGTTTCCTGATTATATCCAATTGCTATAAACATTATTACTGACTAGAATCACATTAAAGGGTATCTGAGTTTTAAAAAAATATATAATTTTGTATGTTGCTTAAATGCATGAAAATAACACAGAATAACTTTATCTGACACAATGTGGATTACTAGTTAAAGGGGAACCAACCCCTGCAATTGTCATAGTCTCATTAAATGAAGAGAAATCAGATGAACAAACTCTGAAAATTTGAGTAAAATCAGACAATCTGTTCAAAAGTTATGAATTTTCGAAGTCAAAGAGATATGACGATCACTGCCGCTGATGGGTATCCGTGCAACTGGCAACATCACCGGTATCTGTGATGTATCTGTGGGCAAAACTCTGCATTGACCTCACTTGGCTAACGCTGAATTTTGTGGCACACAAGCAAAAATAGCAAACTTATGCCCAGCATAGAATTATTTCATTTGACATTTTCTTTGCTGACTCCACTCAGCTTGTGCTTGACACTTTGGCATTAGTCAAGCATGTCCCATGTGGAATACAGACTATAGAAACATACTGTAATAATAAAATAATAATACCTCTTATTTACCCAGGGTAACCACTCTCAGCTGATAGCTGTTCTTCCAGCGGGTCCTGTATAACATAATGTTATTATTACCCTTCTCCATTGTTAAATGCCGAGCGCCTAGCAAGAAGGCAGATGGTCCCATTTTAATAAGTCTTTGGTATGACTCGGCCGGGGATCGAACCTACGACCTTCCATTCATGGGGCAGACGCTCTACCACTGAGCACACTGACATAGGAAACATGAAAAAAATTCAATTTGAACTCCACTCACATAGTCTATTTATGCCAATGTGTAACAGTATCCTTTAGGCTAAATACTACAGAAAGTCGGGTCATTGACTGAACAGCATGGCTAATTTTGGAAGTATCTTGTTTCTCAGGGGAAAGAAAGTTTACGAGCAAATAGGGATGAGCTTAGGTCTTGTCTCTTCGGAAATGAATCAAGTAAATGTTGATGATATTTTAGAGCGTGATTTCCTCTGCTACATTAATGTAAGTTACCATGGTGATTTCTATTCTGATATAAGCCTACATTTTGAACATTGACTAACTCATTTCCAAAGAGCAGGGTCGATTACTAAGAGGAACAACCATCATAAAACCTTTTTATATCTAAAGATTTAAGGCCTGCATGGCCGCATAATGTTTTTCGTTAGATCTTGCGCCATCGACCAGTGAGGGCAGTATTTGGCGCCTGGGTCAAATTAGGTCAAACTCATGGCAACAAATAAAGGTTTGGGGCTAAGTCCTAAAAAAGCACCCATCTCGGAACAACCAGTGTAGTAGTCATGCTTGTTTATTACCAAGACAGAAGTATTGGGTTCAAACCCCAGATTGTCCATGGGTCATTTTTTTAAACTAATAATGATGATAATAATGATAGAATGGAGTGCTCCTTCCGTTATTTTAGAATGTGAAATATTTGTTTCTATGTATTGAATTTTAGTTGTATATATTCATGTATATTGTTTTCCATGTATTCTGATTATTTTTATGACGGTAAATAAAACCAAACCAAACCAAAGATGCAATTTATATAGTGCACATATCCACTCTGCTGAATGCTCAAGGTGCTTTGCATTATTATTACCCTGGCTTTAGCCCGTCGTACACCAGCGCACATGGCATTTCAAGGAAAGAATATTCCTGCCAGGTACCCATTCAGATCATATGGGTTGAGTGCAGCACAATGTGGATAAATTTCTTGCTGAAGGAAATTGATGCCAGGTAACAATATGGGTTTATTGCATCAATACAAACGCACTCCTGTTATTTATGAGTCAATGTGGAATACTCCTATCTGTATCAATGAAAGTTCGGATAAGTCCTGACTGGAAAAAAAATCTCAGCCTGGCCATTGTTCTGGGGTGTTTTTTTTTGGGGGGGGGGGTTAAGGTCAGGTAGTGGTGGAGTGGGGGTGGGTGTGTTTATTTCAGATGTCGAACGAACAACTCCACATCTTCTGAAGATAGTAATAAACATAAATATTTACAATTAAAGAGTTATGGCCGAAATTCGCAAACATTACATCTATTCAATACACGTATACAACCCAAAATCGACAACAGATGTCATTGCTAGAACACGGCATGTAGTCTACAGTCCCACATAGTCATCCATGTGTAAGTAATTACATCTGATTTCTTAACTTCAACTAGTCTAAGGGTCAAGATGTAATTGGTGTCCAACAGTGTTATACTTTACCTACAGGAAACTTCGGCTACCGATACCTCGCTGAAATCATTTTGACCATTTAGGGAAAAACCTCAAAAATTTAAATATCTAGGCTAATTTCCCATATCGTGGTAAATAGCAATTAATTCAATGAAGGTTTTATACTCAAATGACCACAAAAATATGTGCAGTGAGTTGTACTTTAAGCATACTATTTCTTGTCTTTTCCTCTTTTTTTAAAACTTTGATAGAGTGTTTGCCACTGGTTATTATATCCCTTACACTAAGATCGTTGCATTGACAGTGTACAGGCAAGAAAAATGAATAGATTTGCTAATAAAGCCGTTTGCCATTGAATAGTACGAATAGTAATTTTTTTCCCTAGGGAAAAAAGTTACTATTTTTGCGCGCATGCGTAGTCGGCTAAAACAGACGTGCCCGTGCGCGAGAGAGACACTGCTTCCCAGCTACACGGCACGGGACACTTCTGGCGGGCTTCGTTCGCATGATGTGCTCAACGAGAAGACGAGCCAGAGACTAGAAAAACAATTTATCAGATTATCAAATTATCGTTACGACAAGGTAAGATTATTTAATCTACTGCAATAGACTACTTTATTGTTAATGTTGTTGTTGTATAAGGGATATAAAAGTAATATACAATGACTTGATTCTCGGTACTGGCTAAAACTATTCGCACTTGTGAGCATCAGATAGTATCATCCTATCTATCCTGGTACTATCTGATATGATCATTCGTGCGAATAGTTTTAACCAGAACCTCGAGAGTCATTGTATATTTCTATAATATTAGAAAAGAAGGAAACTAATACAGTCAAGCGGGATGAATTCTATTTTATTGCAAAAATATTTGAAATCCCAAGTACCCGAATATTATATAATAAAGAAAGGTTGAACTTTTTTTGAAAACCTTTCCAAAATAGCCTAAATGCTTAAATATGCACAAATGCGATTATTAACATTGTGATTAAATGAATAAATGCATGTCTTTATTAATATTGCTTAGCTAAATCTGACTTACAAAACTGAAGTACAGCAGTGTACCATTTCATCTCAAAAAGGCCTTTGTACAAAGCACGTCTTCAAGCCAACTATCGAATCTTTCTCTGCTCTCGTTCGAAGTCAATGAACTTTGGATTAAAGCAACACGAACAACTCTAACAGCTGCCAAGCCCCCTTACTCTCATTTGCGGAGGTCAAAGGTCAAATCAAGGGATAAAAAGAAGGCAGAGCAGGGGCGTTATTTACACAGCCCACATTGGAGCTACTTGCAAGGCATGTTCAAGTCTGGACAAATTACTTTTTGAGGGTTGCCTCAGTCGTTATCCTCGATTGGTTTACTTTCGCAGGTATACCCAAGTAAATGAAAAATATTGAATATTGATGGGCACAAAGACGCCCCTCAGAAATATTCTTTGAAACAAATATTCTGCTTGTATCTCAAACATTCATTTGTGTGAAAAAAGATGAAGTACAATGTAATTTGTTACTTTTTCCACACTAGTTACATGTTCCAAATCCATTTATATCAATTATACAATCAATATTACATACAATGCTCATAAACATAATAAAATCAAGTTAAATTACAAATCCTCAAATTGTAAACCAAATAAGAGTTCATTTCACTAAAGTTCTACAACCTAGTATAAATGTAATTCATTCTCAAATATATCTTGCTATAAGAAATATATCTCAACCCCCCCCTTGCAATTGTAAATTGATATTTGTTATGTCTTTGTTTTAATTAGGTATTTAGTGATTATATGCAAGTGATCGAGACAAAAATCACAGAAAAAAGACAAATACCACATTGACCAAATCTGAAAATGCCTTCCAAGACTCCAGCTTGAGGTATTTATTAGATATAAGAAAAAGATCAAGACAAAACCAGAAAAATTACTCAAAAAAGACAAAAAATAGTGTGACCAAATCTGAACATGCCTCCCAAGTCTCCATCTTGAGTCTCAAAAGGCGGAACCTCTTTCCTAAACCGCTTGCAACATTTTAGAGGGTCCCGCGAGGGCCGGGGATATAATTGAAAGACGACAGAATCGTTTAGGGCTAATTTAGGTCGAACTGTTGTCAAAACGCTGCGAGAGGGTTCTCGGCAATTTTGGTGGAATGCGTCTATAAACACCGGCCTAGTTTGGTACATTAACACCTCTTTGGATTTTAACTTACACTGCTGAGATGCCAATAATTTTGGAATAGACAAGATATAAATATTATTATGAGAATAATGGAACAGCTGAACAAAAGTGAGAGGAAATATAACAACAATAATGATACTCTCAGCCATTTAATTGTAATGAAGGTCATGAATTCAAATGAAAATGCAACTCATGTGTATTATTGAACAGTTGGCAAATCTGATATTGGAGTGTGCTGATCCCATGCAAATTAAACTAGAACTGTTTGAGGTGAAAATGTAACAAAGGTTCAGATTATTTAGAATACTAACATTTTTGAAGGGTATATTTTGGTACTTTATTTTAATTCACAATAATCCCCAGGATATGTTCTAATTAACGTTTTAAATGAATTATTGTTTCGTAGCTTGATTTTGTCTTAGTTTTTGTTCCTTTTATATTTTTTTTTTCTGCTTTAAAAAAACATAGAATGGAAAGTCACAAATTTTCTACACCAAACAAAATAAGTTCTTGTAAGAGACCAATGGATTCTAAAAACTCATTGACATTTAGCTTAGATTAGCAAAGCTTGATATAGAAACATTCAAATCATTCATCATTGACAAAAAAGAGTTGAGGCCCACGTTAGCTGAGAGTACACATCTTTTTTCCGTAATCGATTGCATACAGTATACAACTGTAAACCTTGCATTGCTAAAATCTTCTAATTCTAGTTGCATGATCCTATATTATTCTTATAAAAAAAAAAATCAATTTTTATGACCTTCATCAATCATAATATGGTCTTTAATTTGAGCCAGGTATGATGCAGACCTTCACATAGGAGCGTAGCTATACATGACAATGACAATTCACCTTTGATTATTTCAGCTCCGATATCTGTTCCGACGACAAAACGCACACCTGCCTTACTGATTATCTTGTCATTCATTCGTCAACGAACATTTGATACCAAACACAGTCGACCAATCACTTATCAGCTCGTCAGTTGCTTTAGAATACTTATTACTTCTCGCAAAGCATGGCAGAGATAAACTTTGGATTTTAAACTGTTCTGAATCATTTTAATCTATTCCTATTGTCTGACCACCAAAAGGATCTTGACTTTTTGCATGCTAAACTTGGATGTCTGAACTTGGAAGTTCAAATGATTAGAAACACAGTGAGATGACAAAATCCTTATTTATGAGATGAGAGATACATCCATTTGTGGTTGATGTTATTATGGAAATATGAAATTTTATTGATGTAAATATTTTATTAAAGACAGGTGCTGGCATCATGTAATCTTGATCAGTGTTTTAATTGCATCCAGATTGAGAAGTTTTTGCAATAATGATTTTAAAAAATTACCATAAAGCCCAAAAATTAAATACAAAGAAGGAAATGAAAAGTAAAAGTGAAGTCTCTATGAGCAGGTGCAATTTTTACCTATATGGTTGCTTAATTTTCATCACTCCAGTGGCACAATTGTCGCAACTATTGTAGCATAATTTTCACCATGGATTGTGATACAGAATGGAAAAACTTAAAACCAAAACAATTTAACATATTCCTTTATATCTGAAACACTGTGGCACACAATTCACTACTTAGAGAAGATTTCCACCTTCATAAATGTTGTCAACATTCATTCTTCATTCCTTCAAACATGATTCACTGGTATGAATCACATCCCTATGGAAACTTTGAGGTACACTTAAAAACAGATCCTGTGTGCTATGAATTTTGCATTCAGGTCATGAAATCTGGAGTTTGGGACGTGAAGTTCATGACCTGAGATGCAAAGTTTGTGACCTAAGATCATGCACAATTTGTGACCAAGATAGGAAAGTTTGTCATCCAAAATGCGAAGTTTGTGAACCATGACACAAAGTTTGCGTCCGAGCTGCTGGGTTGTGAGTTTGGATGTTAATTTCATAACCTGGGACAAAAACTTTGAGTATTGCTTCACAAACTTTGTATCTGGGCCGACAAATTTTGCATCATAGGTCGCAAATTTTGCGATATGGGTCACAAACTTCGCTGTCCAGGTCACAAAATTTCACAAACTGGTCACAAACTCCAAAGGTGCACATTCATTGACCTGTCATTCAGTGTACTTCATGGCCACCATACATTCCTGTTACAGACATTGAAATGAATCAGGATTGTGGAGGTAAAATGAAGTATTTCATCAAGGCTTCTTGTCGTTTCCAGTTCAATTTTCTCACAACCAGTGGGAGGTTATGCTACAGACTATTCACTCAGCATGCACAAAAATAACCAATGAACAATAATTATTCGTAAGCACACTTAAAGCATTCATCCCTGATTGACAAGCATGTAATTTTCCTTCAAACTGAGTGTCAAAATTATGCCAAGACGATTTAACCCTGTCATTTGCAAGGGCATGAATTTAATCATACCTAAAGCTTTGAGTTTAAGAGAGAGCAACAGGTCCTTCTGTTTTCAAGTGACTTTAAATATTTTCTTACAAAAATTGAAAACATTTTTAACAAATTGGAAGACTTCAGACTCCCTTGGGAAATATAGTTTCATGCAATTTGCATCATATTTTCAGTTAGAAAACCTGATGGCTGCAAATGGAAGGGCTCTGCGATTTGCGAAATGTTGGCCAAATATCTTGTATAACTTTATTTCGGACCAGTGTAGATGGACATGAAAGGAAGGATAACATTTTCCTTATGTTTTCCTATTCCATAAGCAAAACTTAAAATATGGCATTATAACAAATACAGTGGATAACCCATTTCTAGAAATAGAAACAGCAGATCAACAAACTTCATTCTTTTATACCCACAGATACTTCATTTTAAGTAAGCAGTGCTGCAAACTCCCAACATATCATATGATTTAAAGACACATTGGGTCATTTTGTTCTCAGAATGCTGAGCCAACAGCAAGCCAGAGTCAAGCTAATGCCCAGGCAAAACCCAGCAGTCTTTTATAAAAGAGATACTTCATATTACGACAGAAATTTCACATTTTTGAAAAGTCTTTTTAAACAAAGTTGTGCTTTTTCCAAGGGATCAATTCCACTGAGGAAAACAACACCTTGTTCAGAGCTGATTGAGTAAGAGCCCAAAATGCATAAAATAGCAATCAATTCTTAAAGGCCAATGGCGTAACCAAGTTTCAAAATATTTGTGAGCATGAAAAAAGGCGCAAGACATGGTGGGTTTGACTTAGTTTGCGAGCACAAACCCGAGACTTTTGGTATGTGAGTGCAGAGCATGATACAGGGCATGCGCTGTGTGACTACATCACACACATACAGCATTGCTCTATCCTCAGTCCTTTGGGAGAGCACGAGACACACAATGAGACACACAGTGTATACCCTGTATCACTCTCTGTGTTCATGGTGTTTGTGCACAACGAAACCAAAGGGTCTGTTCTTGCAGACTAGGTTTGACTTCCTTAGTGGATTTAACACAGATAGCCCGAACATCTTGGCAATTTCTGTTACTCCTAGACCTATTACGAGACAAACCCACCTCTCTAAAGAAAAAGGAGAGGGGCTACATTGCACCCGTGCCTCCAACAAAATTATGTTGAATTATCCCGAAGATAAATAAAGACATTAAAAACAGAAATACCAAAAAAAAAAGAGAAATAAAGACCCTTGTTTGGGTGAGATGGGGAAGAGGGGACTTTCAATTGTTCAGTAAGGATTGAGAAAGAGGCTATTTGATGAGCACCACGCCTCCCCCCCCCCCCCCCCCCCCCCCCCTTCTCGTTGTCAAAATTCCTAGTTCCATCCATGAAGTAAGCTTGACCACAGAGAAACTGAACGTCTCTGTAACGCCACTTTCCTGTATCCACAAGTCCTATTACGAAACCAAAGCACCTGTCTAGAATAGAACGTAGTCACCCAATCTGGCTTGGTTTGTGACATGTTACCATGGCGATAGTGTGAGGCGGCTGTTCTGACAGATCTAACATGACTTCCAAGACAGCGCAAAAAGTCAGCTCAATAAGTATGATCTAATGATGTCTATACATCATGTTTCAAACATATGACAAAAAGGATAAATCTGTGTAGCAGTACACACAAACATATTCAGGCCGTGTCACACATTTACATTTAGTACACGCAAACCTACATGTTGTTCACCGAAAGTTATATGACATTTATTTGAGGTGTGTTGTAAAGCCAGTACTTGTAAAGCACTGTAAAACATCAATCCAGCCCATTTTTCAAACAATGCTCAGCTAGCTCAAACAACATAAGATTTTTTTCACATGCTCCCGCTCTTTGGTCCACATAAGACCTTTGCGCATTAATACAAAAATATGGGGTGGGCCTTGGGCCAGGACTGAAAGTTGGTGTAAACTGGGTCCAAGACCAAGAGAAGGGCTGTCACACTATAACTACCAGTACAAGATTTCAATGCCATGTCCAATGACATAGAGTGACAGGTTATACCCTTCAACTGGTGCAAACTCAAACCTATTCTGAAAAAAACAGACTACTATCAAAGCTTGGGTGGGCCTAAAAATTGGCATGAACTGGGTCCAAGACCAAGAGAAGGGCTGTCACATTGTCACTACCAGTACAAGTTTTCAATGCCATGTCCAATGACATATAGTGACAGGTTATACCCTTCAACTGGTGCAAGCTCAAAACTAGTCTGGAAAAGCAGACTCCAAACACAGCTTCTTTACCTTTATTTAGTTCTGACTACGACTGGTCGATTCTAAGTTGGGCGAATTCAAGAAGCGCTTGTAGTAGAAATGCAGAAGACTATAGGCGCCTACAGTAATTACGTTCAACTAAACTCTAAGCAAAGATATATATAGAAGATGGCAAAAAGACCAACATGAATGTTTCCTTATCACTGAGTTAATCATCGACTGAAGCAATGATTATTCACGCATTCATGTCATTATAATTTTCATTAAGCCCATTAGGCAACAGGTTTTAATTGATTGTTGGTATTCAACAGAATACATTCACAAGCAATACAGTTCGCGAACTATTCATTGATGTTGTATTTCAGTCACCGAATCCTTTCATGGATTTTGAATTGAGAAGGGTGCTTCGTTGGAAAAGCCATCATTTGAAAAGATAGAAGTAGCCTACCTATTCTCATTTGGGACAAGATACTTGTAAAGCAACTCCAAACTGGCTTATTGGAAAATTATTAAAATTGGGTCTGGAACCACAGACTAACAACACCCTACCAAAGCTCCCTGGACCAGAGAACCAGGGACAGAATCAACCCCTTTCAGCCAGAAGGGTGTAACCTCCATAATAAACGATAACAGTTAACACTGGTCACTTAATGCCCTTTTGGCATCAAACCGACCGAAAATCCTGGCATAAATGGCAAATTAAATCACTTGCGTATGGGCCTGTGATTGTTAGGGTAGCCGCCATGGGACCTGGGAATTGGTTTTTAAATTGGTTGAAGGTGATGAGATGAGAATTGGAATATAAGTGTCCGAGTTTGGGACGTCCAGATAATGATGGAATAGTCAAGTGTTCAGGAGACAGGCATGGTACGACACGATGAGTCACAACTTGGGCAGAAGAACTTGTAAAACTTGCTATAAAGTATTCCAAGCAAGAATAGATAAACAGGATGCATTTTCTGTTTGAATTTCTTTAATTTCTCAAAAAATGATTGGGACTTAACCCTGATATAGCAAGTTCATTGTTGTCCCAAAGATCTAATTATTTAGGAATTTTTAATAAAAGAATAGCATTCATTACTTGAACTTGAACTTCTTGTATTGAAGGATCCACACACAGCAACAAAAGTCTCTTGATCAAAACAGAGAGATACATTTGTATCTCTATGATCAAAGTAATATGATAATCTTTCAATGTAAGAATTTCCAGAAATTCACTGTAACAGGGATATTTCCTAAATTCTTACTATAACACTTAACTTTTGACAATAGAAATTTTGCAATCAATTCAACAATTTCTTTTTATTGGCACAAAAGTTGTCAAGCTCATTAAGAAACATCTCTGTCAAATGGCATTTATCTTCTTCTCGTAAAACCTTCTCATAGA
>BQKZ01005175.1:0-10572 GCA_036244855.1 Temnopleurus reevesii | reverse complement strand
CATGGACAATTCTTGTCTGTTATAAGAGGGCATCATCGGAAAGAGACTAAATATTTATGGATGAATAACATGAGGAGTCAGGGATGTTTATGCCCTTTGGATCAAATGTTATTTCTAGATGCTCCTAAAAAGGCTGTTAAAGCCCCATCATATGTGGGACTGAGGCAGCAAGATCGGTATGAGATCGGTTTAAACATGGTTTAAAAAACACACAAGGATGGTAAGAAAATTGTGTACTCTGGCAATATCATAGAATCCATTCAGATCTACTGTGTTAAACTGACTTTCATGGAAACCAGTTTAACAGAAACTACACTTAGTTTATTACAGCTAATTTGAAGGGGAAAAACGGTCATGAAAGTGGACTTAAAAATTGGTTTGGAAATATACTTCGCAAGGTCACGCCATACAAACAAGTTTCACATCCCATTTAATTTTCTGATTCATAAATGGCATTAAAATCACAAGTATGACATTCACCAAAATAATTCCTGTTCCTCATATTCTTCTGCTTTGAAAAGTTTCATGAATAAATAACAGTCAATCCACTGTTGATGTGTTCAAGTAGCGGCTGATTGGCCTTTGGCTGCAATGTTTTAACTAAAATAAGCCAGAATCTGTGTGAGAATCGTCTCCAAATGTATTTTTAGGCATGTAAAGCAATTGTGAATACATCAGCTCCTTTAACATGATTTTTTTCATCCTGATCACTGAAACTATTTTATGTTTGTTGATCTTTTCAGACATCAGATTAATATTAGCACAGCATGCATTACATAATTTGCAGTGACATGCATTACTTTTGCACTTTTCTCCTCCATTCAACTAAAGCTATTTCACGCATGTTTGTTAACCTAAGTAATTGAGTTCTCTTGAATAAAACTAGCCCAAGAATCATTCCAATGCACTAAGTATTTTGACCACGAATAAAAACATCTTCATGTCCTCTGATTAATCGGATTGACGCGACAATGCGGCACAAAAGCAATTACTTCCACGCAAACAGAAGGAACTAGCCAACACACAATACACTGTGATTGAAATTTCCACCTCGGATCCAAGATCTCCAAATTAGTCCCTCGTATCGCGCCATGATAGCTCCTAACTATTTACAAGTGACAAAAAGTCACAAAATAAAGCACTTCATCACAAAAGCGGGCCGATGTGATTGTGAGGAGATTCAGCACAAAATTTGCCAATCTTTCTTTTTAAAAGTGTCTTAATTCCATTTAACTACTTCCTACTTTTAAAGTCTGTAGATTGTCGTCTTTGTGGCCGGGTTTTGCAAGCAAACTTCAAACAGGCCCTGATCCACTTGAGTTCTAGGACTAAAAGAGGAGGCCCGGGAAATTCACACTATATGAAATTTATACACAAATTTACAAAGTATTTCATGGATAATTACTTTAAATTGGCTTGAAGGTAAGGATTGAACCAGTTGAGATTTAGTCAACTAAACATATTTTAATTGCTGCTTTTTAATCACCGATTATGCAAATGTAACCTACCAAGTGAAATTTCTAGGACCCATAAATTCATATATCATGGGCATGTAAAGGTTACCTAGAGCAATAAGTTAAATTTCTTCAAAATAGTCACCTCCAAACAAATTGAGAAAAGTTAGTTTTACATAAATTATTTCTCAAAATTCTGATTGTTAGACCTTTTATCATGAGTGGCATTTATTACACAACCCCGAAACAACCCCCAAAAATTTCTCCTTTTTGGAGAGGGGGGGGGGATTTTTGGCGGACAAACTATGTCAATGATAACTCTATGTACGAAGAGACCAACTGGTGTGAATGAGGGTATAGACGAAAGACGGGATGAATAAAATGACGGACAATGCTACACTGTTTACGAGATAAAGTGATGATAATACTTTGCAAACATCTGCAGGGCTTGAAGTGTGGATGAAGCCTTCGTAAAGTAATGGTACTTTGTTTAATTAAAAAGGAGTCATGTGAAGATAGATCGGAAATAAAAAGTAGGGAATTCAATTTGTAAGGTGTCTTCAACAAACAAATATTGAATGAAATCTACACAGTGCACAATAGTGCTACTTGTGGAATGAACCAATGTATCAATTCTTCATCATCTCTTGGTTTTATAACATCAATGAGCATAGTGTTCCAATATTTCAGATCATTAGCCAAATAAAAACTCCAATTTTCCTTAATCAGGTAATTGCGAGCAAACTAACTTAATAATACATTGTTAGATCTAAATTGCAAATAGATATCTTTTTTTCAATTTCCTGGGTAGTGTTTTACCAAGTGACTAAAGACTTGAAGAATGATTTTATGACTGATCAGTATTATAGAATCTTGCAAATATATAGCACTCCTATACGTAGTTCAGCCTTTCTTAAATGTGCAGATCAGTTTTGGAGGAGATATCAAAAAATGATTCAGCTGAATGGAGCAAAAAATCATAAGTTCTCAAAAAAACAATACATGTACTGTACAAAAATACAATTAACCATGGGAAAAATGATTCAAATATCAATCTAAATCACTCTCTCAATTAAATTTAAAAAAAAAAAAAACTTCTTTTTCTAAGGGGGAGTTGCTCCAAAGTTGCAATCAATTGCAAGTTACAGTTATTAAAGTCCATATTTATAGGCCAATTCATTCATCCATTCCTTAAAAATGTACAACTTCTCGAAATATCAAAATGAAATCATAGAGTACAAACCTATATTCGTGAACATCAATTGATTCCATATCATGCTCGCGTAGGGGTCATATGCCCTTCATCTTCAAATTGGCTACCAATCAAAATGGATTACATAACACACCAGGATGATAAAGCTAAAGATAATTTGTAATTATGTAAACCTGACTAATTAATGGCCAAGGGCATCTTCGATATTCAATATCTGTCTTAATTATTTTGTGGTTGTGGTTTTGTATGCAACAGGTGTTCTTGTGTGTTTCAAAGGTCTTTAAGGAGTGAATGTTTCATTTGGAATGAATATAATTATAGAATGCTCAGGTCTTTACCCTTACTTTGAAGGGTATATTTATATTTTTTTTTGTCTTTATCATTTTGTAGTCATTGACCTTTTAATTAATGTGTAACAGCTTTTCATGGGAGTGCAATTGATCCACATTCGTAGAGAGGGGAGGTATATTGAGAATGTTCGTAATTGTTGTTAGTTCGGAGGTCCTTACACCCCTTGGTTTTCAAAATATCTTTTTGTCTTAATTAATTTTGCAGTAGGTGATTACCCTATTAATTGGTGTGTAACAGCTGCTCATGTGAGTTTGAAGGAAATTCCAACAAACTCCTCACAAGAATAATGATAATAATATATATCATTTTATCGTGCTTAACACAAAGAGTGTCATAGCACTTTACAACTTAACAGAACAAAGAAGAAATGTTATGTTCTGAATGACAATAATTATACTAGTTTCTGACATCATTATCCTTTATAGTACGTATGAAGGTTATATTTGCTAATTCTATCAGAATCATTCCGCAGTCGTTAGCCTGTTACTTATTATGTAACAGCTATTTTTCTTATGTGCATCCAACACAAGCTCTGCATCTGAATCTGCACCCTTTTCCTTCAATTTCTTTACTCATTAATCAATTCATGAACCAATAATCATTTAATCATTTGCTTTAAGATTGTAAATTACGAGTTTGTTCATTATTAGATTCCTTTTATTGTTGAAGGAAATAAATGTTATTTTGATCTGAACTGAATTGAATAAATCAATGTGAGCAGAAGGGACAAGGGCCTGGGACAAAGTAAACATCCTCCATTTTAGCATTAAAAATAGCTACATGAACACAAAAAAAAACGATTTTTCTTATTCTGTGAAAATGTTGAACATGAGTCGAACCTGGGACTTTCTTTTGTGATCATGAAGCTATTGTGAATGCTTCATTGAAGTTGTTTAATTTGTCCCAGTACTTTGTCCCTTCTGCTCACAGTGAATTTTCAAATGATCAAGATTTCTATGTATGTTCTAGTCCAGTTGATGACTCTGTGTTCTGATAGCACCCACCTCTGCATATTCTCTTGCACTTAACACACAGGGACTGCATAGCACTCAACAACCGAGTCCTATGTATAACGATCTGATCCCACAGAGGAGTATAGAGGAATAATCAGAGGGGTAAGAATAATCAAAGGGTTACGTAAGGACTTTGTGCTACCAGAACACAGAGTCATCGACTGGACTATGAATATTCCCAACGTACTTCTAGCAAGCCCATGTTTAGAGGTCTTTACCCTCAATAGGAATATGTAACAGGTGTTTCCAAATGTCCATATGTACTTCTATGACCTACATATAAAGGGCATTAACAAGAATTGATGACTATTAGGCCATTTACCTTTACCCCTAAGCATATTTCTTCCATTGATCTAATTTTACAGCAAGAGAGATCTGTTTCAGCACCAAATTCAGCACAAATCATTTGCATCTTAAACTTTGATCCGGTAATGGCATTTTCTGCTATAGATAGACAATTAGAATCCCTATTGGTTTTAATTTTCATTAGTGGTGCTAACTCAGACAAACAATGTAGCTTGTCCCACCTAGCAACAAGTAAGGCATCTATTTAAATTTTACTGCTGTTAGCAAATGAACAACTATTTTACAATTCGACAAACTAATGCACAAAATTTGTACTTCATTACAGAAATTGTGCATTGAATCCCAATGTTTGAAATGAGCAAGCATGCCTACTTTATTGAAAAGACCTCCGTAACTCAGGAGCGTATCCAGGATTTCCCAATGGGGAAAGCCAAGAAATTTGAAAATTTTCTGTCAAGCAAAAAAAGAACTTGCACAATACATTCCACAGCCGAGCTTTAAAAAAAGCAGGTGATCAATGAACGAAACAAAATAGACAGCTCCTTGGTTTGTAAAAACGGCCCTCTTGGTATAGGAGGACCACGGCCCACGAGCCCCCCTCCCCCTTCCCCCTGGATCGGCCTATGTTCCTGAACGAATAGCATTACTCATTGATTGAAATCCAACATTGTTTCCACAATTAGTTTGGCTAATTAGCATGAGCATTGAGGAAGGGAACGATTGTTAATTAGCGAACAACTGCAGACAAGGATCTAACCAATTAAAGCCCAAGTACAGTTTTCATAAAAGCGAATATTTTCATCACCAGATTTTATCTTCAAATCTATATGAAATGAATTATAGTATCATAAACATATTACACAAAAGATTGTGCGAAAAATGAACGAGTTTTGGAAAAGCTATAACCTAAAATGTGCAAATTTTCATAGCGTGGTGCTTCACCACGCTATTTCAATATTTTCCTTCTTGATACTCAGAATTGGATGAAAATTTAAGAATTTAATTGTTGTGTATATCTCTATATCATTCTATTGTCAAATCTTGGAAATAACTTTGTATATGCTCGATAACGCGCAAAATAATGCTATAGCCAAGAGAGGGCGCTAAATATGATTTAACGGTCAAATTCAAATTTTCAAAAGAATCAGTTCGTAAGAAAATATGCTATGGTCTAAAAATGTGTATAAGAATTACATGTCATGGTAAATATCCCCAAAATTCACATTTCTTCATCTTTACCAAAACTGTACTTGGGCTTTAATGAAGCCCGGGAATGTGCTGGAATCCGAAGCTTGGCTCTAGACGGTAATGTAGGAGGCATACAAATGCTGGGTCATCAAAAAGGTCACGTTTGTTTTAATCATTTATTGATATCAGTTTGGTACATTGTAGAGCAGCAAATCAAAAAGAATAAGAGGAATATGACCAGAATGAAGCCATAACAATACTATCCATTTACATAGTACAGAAACTATAAAACCTTCTGATTGCACTGATTTATGAATTTATCTGCTGAGTCAGCGACTGGCACTCGGGCATTTCCAAGAATAAATTCCTACTGGGTACCCATTTTAACCTGGGTTGAGTGCAGCACAGTTTATTGATAAATACAAATTTTATGTGTTCTTAAAACAAAAAATTGTTCTTGACAACCCAAAAGCTAGCCTGGCACAGCAATAAGAAATACATACAAACTGCATTCCAAGTTTTATCATTCATTTGATGTAAAAGATTTAGGGAATACCACATAACTAAGATCTTTGGTAAGAAAAGTGCATAAACTTAAGTCTTTAAAAAACTAACCAGCCTATAGCAATTTGAATTCATGCACATTTTTCGCCAATAAAAGCAGTTGCATGGTATTCCTTAGACCAGTTAGGAAACTAGATAAATCCTCGGCCGCACACAGCCGAAATTCATGCCTCCGCCATCGCACAATCAGAAAGATATGTACTGCTTGTTCCATACCATCAGAAATCAAAAACATTTTACAAATTTTGGGCACTGCGTTACAAAAATTAAAACTACAATACATGTACTTGGAATCCAGTTTGGATGCATTACTCGTTGCTATGTTGGGCAAGCCATGGGGAAGCGTTAGTGCTTTGAACATGCATAGATTTTGCATCTACTTAACTCATTCCACGTTTTCTTCGCGTCAATGAACATCTGTTGGCCTGTTTCCTTCGCACTTTTGCACAGATTCGCCCATACAAACATGTACACTCCCTAAATAATGCAACACACTGGGGGATTACGGGTGAATGCACAAAGAGTTAATAAAATGGAATTTTGCTATGTATATCATGATGAATTTAAGCTCTACATTGTTATAATGCATGCCTACATCAATGATTCTAAAACTACAACTAAGAATCCCATCTTGTGATTCAAAACAGGTCATAAGGATATGACAACGTTATGGGGTAATCCCCGAGAAGCCACACCTGCAAAGTAGCTGAATCCCTTTCCCCCTATTTATCCTATATACACTCCCTCCCATGTATGTGGTTTACCACTACAAGGCAAAAAAATAAAATACTATTTGGATGCCCTTAAATGCTATTTTGGGGAAAAAAAATATCAATCTGTGGCATTATTGCTTTTGTTAATTTCATTAAGAAAATAAGATAAGAATGGGAGTGAAAAGCCAAAGATCATCTAATAATAATATCTCTCATTTACCCGGGGTAGCCACTTTCAGCTGATAGCTGTTCTTCCAGCGGACCCTGCATAACATGAAGTTATTACTACCCTTCTNTAGAAGCCACACCTGCAAAGTAGCTGAATCCCTTTCCCCCTATTTATCCCAATATACACTCCCTCCCATGTATGTGGCTTACCACTACTTAGCAAAAAAAAATGTTTGAATGCCCTCAAATGCTATTTTAGAGAAAATATCATCGGTCATACAGACTTAAAAAAAGAATTCAAGCACAATCTTCACAATACGTGCCTTAACCGTTATTCTTATCAGGGAGCATGCCAGGATATCTTGTAGTACACACCCGGTGGGTGCATTGTTTACACTGCGCGAAGTCACTTCCATACTATAAAACTACCCATCATGGGGCCTGTTACATAAAAGAGATACAATAGATTTTTAATTCATCATATCTTTATGATACATGCATTGCCATAGACTTACGATAAATATTTATCATAAGTTTGATTGCATCTTTTATGTTACAGGCCCCTGCTCTCTGATATGAACAACCGTAAATGCACTTTATTCATGAGGAAAATAAGACTTAGAGTTAGAAGTGATGAAAAGCCAAAGAGCATCTGTAAATTACTTATCAGGTTATCTTCCACATGTTTATTTATAATTTTGCTGTGATTTTTCAACTAGAGTAAAAAATAAAATTTAAAAAAGAGAAATCAGGTTGGGCCATTTTCAGAGGGTCAGTCGGTTGAGAGCGACAAAACATTTTCTTTTCGCCCTATGAAAGCTCTCTTCAGTTAGTGCTATATTTGGAGTAAAGTCATTGAAACATTTCCCTGAATACAAAAACATTGTTTGCTATGCCATGGCCATGCAAAATGGCAGCAAAAACAAAATAATGATTGCAAATCCTGGTCAGCTCCGGAAGCAGATTAGTTTTTATCACTTTCACCTCAGTGAGAAAATGGAATTTGATTTTTTTTCTCAATTTACTGAAGTTTTATTTTGCATAAAAAATGGCCATCAGTTCTTTTTTAGCTGGAGTTATAATTAGTTTCCTTAAGTAAAAAAAAAATGTCTTACATAAATTTTACAATTTCAACACTCCTGAGCTTTTGAAAAGTAAGAAAAGGTCAGCAATCCTCAATATCACTTCTATTTTTGCCCAAAATCTCATGGATTCCTGAAAATTTTCTTGTCTGATACCAATAACCTCTGTATGTTCACTTTCCCAAGGTGTATAAACATCATTTAACATGTTACCGTATTGTTTCATGATTGGTTACATAACACAAACACAACACTATTAAAACAAGTTACCATAGTAAATAACTTTTCATCATTTTCATTATTTATAAGCCACTTTTTCTTTTACTTATCTTTGTAATGTTACATCAAAATTAAGGATTGTGTACAGTGTAGATTTATCACCTGCAATCAGAAAAAAAAACCATCTAGTCAATACTTTATGTCCTGTCACCTTTTGAGGACTTTTGGATTGAGCCCTAGACTGGACATGCTTCAATTTAATATAAAGAAATCTTTATTGATTTGCAAGTCACTAAAGTTTGATGCATAAGAAATTGAAATCCCCTTCTTTTCACTTAAAGAAACATTGAGCAAAAAAAATGAACAAAATTTCACAAATTCTTAGCACTATATTTCTGACAGACTGAAAAGGTCACAGTTCTCAATATCACTTCTATTCTTGCCCAAAAATCTCACGGATTACAGAAATTTTCTTGTCTGGTATAACCTCTGTACGTTCACAACCCAAGGTGTATAAACATCATTCAACATGTTCTCGCATCGTTTCATGATTGGTTACATAACACAAACACAACACTATTAAAACAAGTTACATAATAAATAACTTTTCATCATCTTCATTATTTGTATGCCACTTTTTTTAACTTATTCTTGAATTAGTTACATCAAAATTTAAAGTGAGGTCTATTAACTGCCATCAGTAAATATAAAAAGAGACATTTCGTGAAAAGTTCTGACTTGTCACCTTTTGAGGAATTTTTGATCGAAGCCTGGACTAAACATATTTCGTATGATATTAAGAAATTTGTTCTTTTGCAAGGCACAAAAAATGTATGATCTGATATTGAAATCAGCTTCTATTAACCATTTTGATTTACATTTTTTTTCACAAATATAGCAATCTTTTTCTGACAGACTGAAAAGGTCACAGTTCTCAATATCGCCTCTATTCTTGCCCAAAATCTCATGGATTACAGAAAGTTTTCTTGTCTGATATAACCTCTGTACGTTCACAACCCAAGGTGTATAAACATCATTTAACATGTTCCGGCATTGTTACATGATTGCTTGCATACACAAACACGGCCATTCATGTTTAATCTTCTCAAGAACATTACAAATGTTTCTGACAGCCGAAAGGGGGCCGATTTCGGGGCTTTTCACAATCCAAGGGAGTAGGACAGAGATTAGAGAGGACTGATGCTTGAATAGAGGCGACAAAACAACTGCGTTTACATCTGTCATGGGGATGCCAATGTTCCACAATTTGCATAAGGATAGAAATTAAAATGTGAATCATCAAACAGCTGAAACCAAGTGTTTTCTCATGAGAGAAAGTATGATAACAATACACTGTTAGCAAAAGGGATAAAGGACTGGGACAAAGTAAACAACTTCATTCATCAATTGCTTCTTGATCATAAATGAATCCACCAGGCGCGACTCTTGTTTAACATTTTCCACATAATAAGAAGGATGAAAATTTCTTTTATATCCATCTAGTTTTGCTTGAATGGAAGTTGTTTCCCCTTAGACTGTTTTCCCTTCTGTTCACAGTAAAACCATACACTTTCTCAGTTGATAAAATATTTGGCTCAGCTGTATAGTGATTCAAATTTTAATTTCTATCCTCATATATATTTCAGAAGTTTCTCATGAGATAAAGCATGATAACAATAACCATACACTTTCTTAGATGATGAAATATTTGGCTCAGCTGTTTGGTTATCTAAATTTTAATTTCTATCCTATGTATATTCTGGAACTTAAGCGTCTCTGCCATCCATCAGGTGGCTTTGATTTATTAAAATAATATCTGGTTCTAGTTATGAATGAGTTATGAATGATCAAAATTAAACATAACTTGCAATATTTGAAAAACAGTAATGAGATTCATACAGTGCAAGTCATAATTCTTTGCTACCTGTAATCTCAATGAAAGCTCAGGACTATATATCCTTGTGATCCCATTGTCCTCAGCTTTATAATAATAGCAGGTAAGCCAAATATGTTGACTTCCACTATGTCCGATAATGGGAAAAGTTATGCATGTCAAATAGCGTTCTGGTCCAACTTTCTATATCGCAAAAGTAACAATTAAAAAAATTAAAAATAATTGTGTGTTCTTAGAAGTTTTGCTTACATGCAATTTTCAGTAAACTTTCCTTGTAATAATTTAATGTATAAAGTGCATGAGGAGTTCTCCATGTATGACATCACAGATTATGCCAGAGTTGCCAACTCCAAGATGCCCATCAAATGGTGTAAATGAAAAAAATTCTTAACTTTTTAACCTTTTTT